>PVJL010002817.1:75167-179590 GCA_004026885.1 Lyroderma lyra | reverse complement strand
CTGGTACAACCACTGTGGAAGGCAGTGTGGAGGTTCCTCAGAAAATTGGGAATGGAGCTACCATTTGACCCAGCAATCCCCCTTCTGGGGATCTACCCAAAAGACTTGAAAACCTTTGTCCGCAAAGACTTATGTACCCCAATGTTCATTGCAGCACTGTTCACAGTGGCCAAAACATGGAAACAACCAAAGTGCCCTGTGACAGACGACTGGATAAAGAAGCTGTGGTACATATACGCAATGGAATATTACTCAGCTGTAAGAAAAGATGAAATATTGCCATTTGCAACAAAATGGATGGACCTGGAGATCATCATGCTTAGTGAAATAGGCCAGACAGAAAAAACAAAGAACTGTATGACTTCACTCATATGCGGAATATAAAACTGAAAGCAATTTTTTATTTTGTGACATGGACTTTGTAACATATGGCTGGGTTGTGGGACACAAACTGACTCAGCACAAACCATTTTAACTTCACAATGCTTCCCCATCAGACCAGGAGGCAAGGGCACCTGTCAAGCCCCATGGCTGGGGAGTGGGAGAGGCCAGCCTGGGCAGCTGTGCAACTCAGCCCCATCTCCTCCCAGAATAGCAGCCCTGACCTTCCCATTGGTCCATCCACTCTAACATTTATAGAGTAGGCACTGCATGAGGTTCTAAGCATTATAAAATATAAATACATAAATAAATAAATAAATAAATAAATAAGCCCTGCCCTCAGTGAGCATCTGGTCTCCTTGACTAGAAAAACAAAAGATAAAATACAGGAAGTTTGGCACTCTATCAGAGATGCTCACAGGAGGCTGTGAGGTAGAGGGTCACCGGGCTCAGAGTGGGAAGAAAGGAGTAGTTTTCTGGAGGAACGACCCTAATGACTTATTACTCTTCATCTCTTGAGCATCTTAATCCCATCCTTGCCATCTTTGGATCATTTTTTCACTGCCCTTCACTTCATTCCATCCCTTCAACCCTCTGGTCCTGCAGTCCACATGCTTTGGCCAACTCTGGTTTCTGTGACTGTCTGTCAATCATTCCCTCCTCTTGCCAGTCTCCGTCAAATGCAGGCTTGGCAGAAGGTCACCTGCACAAGTGAGCAGCCAATTCAGTTCATTCAACTAATGTTTTTTTGAGATCTTTCAGAGAAAAAACTCCGTGCAAAAAGCTCACAGGTGTGGAGCGATAGAGATCATGAGATGAAATGGTTTCCTGCTCGGGGGGTCATTTGCTCTTTGGGGGCTGGGGAAGTAGCATAGACAAAAGTGAAAAATTATAACATGCTTTGGTAAAGATTTAAACAAGAGGTAAGGGGAACACAAAACAGAAACTAATTAATAAAACCGGTTGGGGTGGGATAAGTAGAAAATAATTAAGCTTACATAAGAGAAGAAGTAGGAGAGTATTACATATCTGCATCTTGGAGAATGAGTAGAATTTTGAAAAGTAAAGAAAAAGGAGAAAAAGCATTCCAGAAATAAAGAGCTGGAAGTGGATGATGTTGTATGGAGATGAGTCCATTGGAATATAAAACACATCTGGTAATGATGAGAGATGAGACACACCTATCAGCTGCCAGATGCCCACCCTCCAGGCTGTATCTTAAAGAATCCTCTTGAGATCCAAAGAACAACCCCAGAAACCTCCACAAATTGATCGATGGGGTCTCATCAGACTTGAGAAATGGCTGGCTCCTTGCCTAATCAATAAAAGTCAGTGTCTCCTCCCATCAATTTCTACCATCCCTCATAAGTGCCCAACAGCATTTTACTGCCCCACTCTTAAATATACAGATCAAGAATATTTTCATGGTTATTGAACCAGGAATCACCTCACAACTGAGGAAAGCACCAACATAAAACAGACCAATTAAACATACAGAAAAAAGACACTCAGAAGAAAAAGAGATAATTCATGGAATAGGGGGAAAACTCTAAAAGGAGATGTAAAAAATATGTTATCTATAAAACAAGAACAGGATGCAATTACATGAGATCACTGAACAAGAAACAGTTCTTGAAATTGAAAAAAGGTAGAAAAAATTTTTTCATAGGAGGTTTGAAAATAAAATTAATGAAATCTTCCAGAAAGTTTTACAAATAGTTAAGAAGACAATGAAATGTAAGAGGAGGGAAATCAAGTTCAGCCCAGAAGTTCTAATAATAAGATCCTGATATTAACATCTGATAATAAGAATTTCAATTAAAAAATAGGCCAAATTTAGCAAATAAAAATACAGGATTCCCAGTTAATTTTGAATATCAGAATTTTAGATAAACAACAAATAATTATTTCGGGTCAGTATGTCCTAAATATTTCATGGAATATACTTACACTGAAAAATATTGCACAGACTTTTTTTATACTAAAAATTATTTGTTGATTATCTGAATTTCAAATTTAACTGGACATTCTGTATTTTAACTGGCAGCCCTACTGATAGAGAGAGAACAAAGAAATTAAAAGGAAGGAAGTTATTAACCAAATAACTTAATAAAATTTCTCAAAACTGAATAACATAAATGCCCAGATTAAAAAGTCCTATTGGTTATAAGGAAAAAAATAAATTGTAAAAGATCCACAGAATGGCATTGGATTTCTCAAGAGCAACTAGGGAAACTAGAATATGATTGATAAATTTTACAACATTTGGTGAGAAAATTCTTTTTATCCTAGAATTCTATCATTAGGCAACCTAGTAATCATGTATGAGGGCAGAATTAAGATATATTCAGCAATGCAAAAAACTTAGAAGGCTTACCTTCCACATGCCCTTTTCTCGGAAGTGACTAAAAGATGTGCTCCAGCAATCAAGGGTAAACCAAGAAGTACAACACGGTCCAGGAGACAGTGGGTCCACCTCAGAAAAGGAGCCAAGGGAAAACACAGGAGGAGGGCTCTAAGATAGGTCTACTCTGAAGCTAAGGAAATGGAGGACTGTCAGATAAGATTATCAAAACAAAAGTAGACCTGACAGAGTATAAAAAGAGAAGTAGCAATTTATTTGTAAAAAAATTATAGAACTGAAAATTGAGGCAATTGTAAACTTGAGGAAAATCATAGTTCAATAATGAAAGTGTTATTTTAGTATACTACTTGATTCTGTGAAATTATATAAATACGGATTGAGTATTGAAACCAGTAAAAATAGAGATAGGAGACCAGAAGAAGGGAATGGGGAGCTAAAAATGTAAAATTCTAAAGGGTCAGATAACTTAATATTTCAAAATGCAGTAGGATTTTTTGTAAAAATTGACATGCTGATTTTAATAGAAATGCAAAGGACTTGAAAGAGCCAAATAAAAACTTCAAATAAAGGACAGAGTTAGAGGAAGAATACTACCTGATTTTAGGATTTATTATAAAGCTACAGTGATCAAATCAGTTTGTAGTTAAAGATGGATAAATATGTGAGTGGGACAAAACGCACAGTCCAGAAATAAATCCACACACATAGGAACAGATTTTCAATAAAGGTGCCAAGGCAATTCAGTAGAAAGGGTAGTCTGTTCAATAAATAGGCTTGGAACAATTGGATATCCATATGCAAAAAACAAAAACAAAAACATTAATCTGTACCTCACACCATATAAAAAATTAATTCAAAATGATCATAGATCTAACTGAAAAAGCTAAAATTATGAAAATTACAATAGAAAACATAGGAGAAAAACCCTATGAACTTAGATTAATCAAATAGTTCTTAGATACAACACAAAAAGCAGAAACTGATAAACTGAACTTCATCAAATTTTAAAACTTCTGCTTTCTGAAAATACTGTTAAGAGAGTAAAAAGAAAAAACAAACAGAAAACCTTTCCAAACCACGTATCTGATAAAGTTCTTGTACCTGGACATATGAAGAACTCTGCAAAACAAACAAACAAACAAACAAAAAATAAAAATAAAAAAACCCCAACAAACCCAATTTTTAAAATGGGCAAAATATTTAAATGGGCATTTCACCAAAGAAGATCTAAGAATGGCAAATAAGCACATAAAAAGACTTTAACATCATTTGCCACTAGAAATATGCAAATTACCATGAGGTACTCTACTACATTAGAATGGCCAAAATTTAAAAGACTGACCAAACCAAATGTTGGTAAAGATGTGGAGGAATTAGAACTCTCACCCTGCTGATGGGAATACAAAATGGTAGCACCACTTTGGAAAATAGTTTGGCAGTTTCTTAAAAAGTTAAACATATATCTACCACATAATTCAGCTACTCCACTTCTAGGTACCTATTAAAAACAAAAGCAGAAGTCCATATAAAGAGTTATACAGAAATGTTTATAGCAGATTTATTTGTAATAGCAAAAACTGGAAACACCCCAAATGTCCATTAACAGATGAATGGATAAGCAAACTGGGGTATAACCATGCAGTGGGATACTAGCCAACAGCAAAAAGGAATAAATGATGGATACGTGCAACAGCACGAATGAGTCTCAGAGTCACCGTGCTGAGTGAAATTAGCTAGGCCAAAAGAGAGTGCCTAGCATGTAATTCCCTTATATATTATAAAACTCTAGAATATGCAAATTAATCAATAGCGACGAAGAGCAGATTAGTGGTTGTTTGGCGATGGTGGAATTAAAGGTGGGAGTTGGGGTGGCAGGGAAAGGGTGGGGGGTTGGCCAAGAGGCATGAGGAAACTTTTAGGGGTGATGAATACGTTCATGATTTTGTTTGTAGTGATGGCTTCATGGCTGGTAGCTATGTCAAAATGTATCCAGTTGTACACTTCAAGTATATGCATTTTAGCGTTGTCTATTCTACCTCAATAAAGCTGTTTACAAATTTTTTAAAAGTCTCATCTACATAAAATGTTTAAAATTGAAGGGTCAGGAAATAACAATATAAGTATACTATTTAGAAACATGACAGTAAGTACCAAGGACTGCCAAAAAAAAAAAAAAAAAAAGAAAAAAAAAAGGAAAAAGAAAAGTGTAGGGAGTAGTTCCCTGACGTATCCAGAACTCGGGCAGGGATGGTAGGCAATTGGTGAGCAGAAGCAAGTAGCTGATGGGCCTTTTGGTTCTGTTTGGCTTTCAAACAATGTGCAATATTGTTTAAAAGCCAATATTACTTGGCTTTCATAAATATTAGAAGAGAACACTGTAAGCAAGAAAGTATATCGCCAGATTCTGAAATTTACTCTGGGAGGCTTTTTGGTGAATGGACCATGAAGAATGACATCAAGAAACCAGGGAGCTCAATTCAGAGGCCTCTGTGGTCACCTTGGTGAGAAGGATGAAACTAGGCGGTGCCTGAATGTAACTGCTCCGTGTCTGATGTGTGTGAGACAAGTGAGACTCCCTGGCTTCTCTCAGTCTGAATCCTGTCAGTCTCCCTGCCAGCCCCCTGCCCTCCCATCTGCCAGGTGTCATGCTCCCCATTCTGAGGCATAGGGTTTGTAGGGACCATGAGGTGACCCGAGGTGTGCACATGTGAGCACTTGGCAGAGCAGATTGTAAGATCTGGAGAGCAGTCGCCAAGGCAGGCGGGAGGGGCTTCCTGGGATGCTGTTAGCTGCGTGCGCCATTACCAGGACCTGTACGGAACCCAGCCTCAGTTCATTCTTTACACAGAGTGTGATACAGGCCTGGTGCCTTACCCACTCCAGGGAGGCCAGCGCCTGTAAGCCAATTTCAGAATGCCGATGCTGGAGGTCGGCGCCTTCTGGTCATTTTCATACAGTTTTTGCCAGTTACCCATAGTCTCTCTTAATCAAATTCTTCCCTTCCTTTGAATTCCTACATTCCTTTCTTGCCTGTGCTGTTGACATTGGCTGTGGAGATGGAATTTTCCAGTTTAATGGAAACTGTAGCAGTTTTAAGGCTGCTTGGTAAACCGTTTCGATTATAGCTTCAGCCCTGGAGATCTGGGTGAAACAAACATGTTATAGAATGGGGGGTTCCCTCTGAGCAGACACCACTGGGCAAAGCATGGATTACCGATTAAAGCTCACATTACCGGCCAAAGCACAGATTACCAACCACAGCATCCAGCAGCTCGAAAAGCCCTCAATTGCCAATTGATGGGGGTCATTCTGACTTATGTTGCTGATTTTGTAAATAACCGTAAGCAACAGGAGTGGACATTTGGTGGTTGGAATAAATAATAGTGCAAGGTGACCATTTAAGGCAGCAAGACTTTGTCAAGCAGGTTACAAATCACAAAACACAAGATGACCCTGTTTTTCTAAATATGTATGCGTGTCTGTGCACACGTGTGTGCGCATGCATACATAAAACTAGGACTATTAAACTGAGGGCTTTATGAAAGGTTTACACTTTCTTAGTTTTTGCTTGCCTGGTTTTTCCAAACTTTTTCAAATGAACATGTGTTATTTTGTAATGAGCAAAACAAGTTATTTAAAAACATAAATAAAAACAGCAAGATCCTAGGCAAACACCATATGTTTTTGAATTCTAAACACCCCTACATGAGGAGCCAAGGACTGGCCTGACTGGTGGGGGGCCCAAAGAGCTGTGGGTGGTAGAGAGGGAACTTCTCCCAGGTGGCAGCTGGGGCCATCCAAGCTGAGGAGGCAGCAGTTTCCTGCCCCTTTCAAGAAACCAAGTCCACAGCCATCAGATGGGTGGCCAGAGAGATGACAAAACAAGAGAAAGAGGCATATATTAGGGCTGCACTCGGAGCCAGAAATCCAGGCACATTCATCCTTTGGACATCCACTTTGGGCCGGTACTGGGCTGAGAACCAGGGAGATGGGAGCAGGAGCAGTCACGGTGGCCCCAGGCAGGACCTACTACGTCCCAGTTCAGTGGGCAGAGCCAGGATGTAGGTCAGCCGGCATGGCTTCACGTTCTCTAAGAAGTAGACTGACCAGACGTCCCATTTTAAATGGGACAGAAACAATGGTACTGCCCCATTTCAACCGTCTGCTCAGCCTCATCTCACTGCGCTAAATTCAAGGTGGGTCAGGAGGCTGGCCAGACATACTGTTCAAAATGGGACAGTACCCTTGTTTTCTGTCCTGTTTAAAACAGGACATCTGGTCAGCCTATCAAGAACCTCCAGCTGGAAGAGGAGCAAGGGTTTGGTGGGGGATCTCTGCCCACCCGGCACCTCCATCCAGCCCACACAGCAATTCCTGCACTAATCCGTCTGTCCCCAGGTTTGTTAGAAAAACCAGTTGACTAGGATGATTGTTAACGGTTTTTTTTTTCTAAAAACTTCTTAAAACGATACTGTGCAAATCTACAAAGCACTTTTTATTATCTTCACAATAGTGTCATGGGTAGGATAAAGCAGGTAGTGTTATCACAAGAGAGTAAATGGAGGCTCATAGAAAAGAATTGCCCATATTTAATTTACATAGGGGTCGGGTTCAGGCTTGATCTGCTGTGTATTTTTTTCAACTCCTCAATTCTGATGCTATGAACCTGGAGACAGCATCAGATCCCACCGGTCAAAGGCTCAGTCTCATAAGACTGCCCTCTACTTCAGATGCTGGTGGTCAATCACAAGTTCAGGTTGTTACCTGTGCTTCTGACCCACTGGCTATAAATTAGAGGTTCC
Organism: Lyroderma lyra; assembly: GCA_004026885.1. Classification (NCBI taxonomy): domain Eukaryota; kingdom Metazoa; phylum Chordata; class Mammalia; order Chiroptera; family Megadermatidae; genus Lyroderma; species Lyroderma lyra. The sequence continues at coordinate 172,042 of PVJL010002817.1, read as the reverse complement.
CACAACCCCCGCCTTGGGGATGATTAATTTACTGGAGTGGTTCACAGAACTCAGAGAACATTTTACTTACCAGATTACTATTACAGAAAGATACAGCTCGGGAAGAGAAGCATAGAGCAAAGTGTGCAGGAAGGGGCTGGGAGATTCCATGATCTCTGGGGGTGCTACTCTCCCCACATCTCTGCATGTTCATCAAGCCAAAAGCTATTTGAACCCTGTTCTTTGGGGTCTTTGGGGAGCTTCATTACACAGGCATAATTTTATCAATCATTGGACATTGGTGATTGAACTCCATCTCCAGCTCCTCTTCCCACCCCAGAGGTTGAGGACTGGGACTGAAATTTTCAACCTACTAATGACAGGGTTGGCTTCCCTGGCAACCAGCATCCCCATCCTTTGGTTACCTAGGCCCTGTCCAAAAACATGCCTCATTAACATAACAAAAGACACTTTTTATCGCTCTCATCAGGAAATTTTAAGGGTTTTAGGAACTCTATACCAGGAACAAGGACAAAGACTAAATATTTCTTTCCTATTATAAATCACAGTATTACACCTCGGAATACGATTTTATGGCATTTAGTCCAACATTTTTTCCACTATACTCTTTCATGCTTATTTGTTCATTCATCCATTTATTTATTCAACAATAGCTGAGTGGAGGCACCATGCTAAAGTACTGGAGATTCAGATACAAAGTCACTCTTTTACCTACGTTAGGCTTATCACTAGGCTATTGTAGGTGTGTTCAGATAATCAAGTATGGGCCCCAGTCTCTGATCTACATCAATTGATTCTCAGTCTTGAACACACTTAGAATTGCCTGGGGAGCTTTTAAAAATATCAGTACTCAGGCCCCATCCTAAAGCAATACAACTATGGTCTCTGTTGTTGCAAAAGCTCCCCAGGTGATTCTAATGTGCCCAAATTTAGAACCGAGGTTCTTGAGAGTAAGCACAAAATGTGACCCTTTCAGGGTCAACCACTTAACTCTAGCAGGGCTGTTCTAAACACTGCTCTTGGACTACCTAAGGTCAGAGGTTTTGCTTTGGCTATCAGAGGGTCTCTGTGGAATGGGCATTGAGGTGAGCATGGTGGGTGATGACTTTGAAATAGGATGGTCCAGGAAAGCAAGTGCCCTGGACAGCAGCTAGAGGCCCCCATTCATGCCTCAACCTCCTGCTTGGGAGAACTTGCTTTAAGGGCTTCCTTAGCTCCCCATCAGCATTACTATTTTCTGAATTGTTTTTTATTATGCAAGTAGAGGTATATGGGTAGAAGAGGGGACTGAGAAGAATTAGAGGGGGCTTAAAGAGGATCTTGTCCAAGCTCATGCTTTAACTAGCTAGGAAATTGAACCCAGAGAAGGAAAATGACTTGAAACAATTAGAGAACAATGCGAAACAGGACATGATTCAGTGCCGAAACATGGCCGCAGGCCAAAACTGCCTACTCTGAGTACTTGGAGGACTAATGGTTCGTCATGGGTCACAGAGTACTCGCACTTTCTTTCTATTGATTGACATGCACATTTTCATCTCCCAAGAGGCATTTAGCTGGAGCAAATTCATAAGCCAAATTAGATAAAGGTGGACAGGAGAGGAAGCAGGGAAGAGAAAGCAGTCTCCATCTGCTAAGCGTTTACTGCATGTGCTGGCGCCTTACAGCAGCTCCACGAGGCAGGAACTACCTTTTACTCTCATTTTACAGATGAGAAAACTGAGGCTCAGATAAATTAATCTGCTTCAAATCAGAATTGATAAGTAGCAGTGGAACTCAATGGTGTGTGTGTGTCTCTACTATATTTACCATTTATGAAATCATGACTACAGATCTTAAATTCACTTTATACTGTAGCTTGTCTGCAGGTCTGTGAACTGGACAGTATTTCATGGGGACAAACTGAGGATTGTGGCATCTGCTAGTCTCTCCTGCCTTTTCTCTCTCATCATACTTTTGATTTATTTATTCCTAGTTCCCTAATTTGATTATGTGACCAACATAAGGTGAGAACTACCTTACATGCGTGGCCTGGAGTGGAAAAGGTAGATAGATCAAGAAATAGGAAATGAATCCAAAGTGAATGCTACAACCTACAAAGTCTAAGATCACCAAGGATGGCCCAGACTCCCACGAAAAATAGCAGGGAAAATGGATATGTGGACCCTTTTCTCAAGACATTTTCAATTTATCTAGGAATAGAAGATACTGTCTTCCAAATACACCAATACATAAATGATGCCAACATGAGTACTGTTTCTTCTTCCTTTGAGGAAACCCTGGAAACAGGTTTGGGTTTCTTGACCAGCCAGGAATATTGTTCTGTTTCACCGCTGTGAACCAAGCATGGTACATCAGTCAAAGGGGCTTTGTGACCTTGGGTACAATGACCATTGTTCATGTTGTCGTTGACAACAACGGGGCAGCTTCTACATGCTTGCCTCCTCTTAACTGTTCATGGGCATCATCGCTCAGTGTCAGGCAACATGAATTGATCCTGGGTATTGGTTTGCATTTTAGCCTCTGGGATATTTATGGCTGAGACATGTAACCATGCCACATTTTCCTAAGCCACTTCATTTCAATGACCTTTTGAATTCCAGAATATCTCTAGGTAACTAGAGCATTCACAGGGATTTTTGCACACAGGAAAACTGGGGGTGATAAGATATGGGGGTCCTGAGCCTCCAGTTAGGTGTCTATGCCTCTGCCAGCGCTTGGCTGCATGTTCCCTTCGCTCCCTACCATTGAAGAGAGTTGTTCTAATTCCATTGGCAGCAGTTTCCTTGGCTCTTTTATGAGTTTCATTATTGAGTACATATTTTACCTTACTACTCTCACATTTTGAAGAGGAGGAAGCAGTGACATGGGCATGGAGAGTATTGCAATAAAAATCGAAGTGCCATAAGAACGAGGACTTGGGGTTTTCTATTTGTGACAGTGTCTCCCCCTGAGCCTTGCAGAGAATGCCCCGGTAAGTGTGACTATTAAATCAGCGGCTTAGGAGGTAGAACGATTCAGCAGCTGTGACACTTTGTTGCAAACATGGGGAAGGTTTGGAAACCCGTGGGAAATTACCCTTCTGGGCAGCAGAGAAGGTTAACACCATCTCTTCAGCTTATGGACACAACAAAGCTTTTAATAGTTTTCCTCTTCCAAATAAAGTGGTAATCCATGCACCTGCCTAAAATTCAGACAGTACAAAAGGAAGTGCATTAATGTGCAAGTTTACCGGTGTCCAGTTTCTCTTCCCAGAGGCGACCATTGCAGTGGTTTCTTGTATAGCCTTCCCAGGGGTTCTAGGCATGTACGATCACATATGTATTCTTTTTAAACAATGAACATTTTCTTGGCATTTATGTTGTGTATGTAGCAGATGCTGCTGGTGCCCCTCTCAGATGGGGGACCCAGCCCCTTGCTGCTGTGAGCATTGGCAGCTAATGGCTCACAGCTGCCACCGTTCTCCAAGGATTCCCTTCAGCCAAATACAGGGTACGGCACAAATAATATCCCCTTTTTATGAGCTGGTACTCTATAACAAATCTTTAATTACTAAGTTATAAGCGTGTAATTCTCTAACATAGTAATATCACATTCAAGCATGCTTTAGGTGACATTTTAGGTGAAATGTTTGAATTGCTGTCCATCTCATGCGAGACATTCACATATCGTGCCCAGTGTTACTCCTGCCGGCCCCTGCAGGAGCTGCTTTGCCCTGCTGGTTACGCACCCCTACTCTCAGGCAGCCTGCAGTCAATAACTGATTAGGAATACAAGAGATTGGTCCCCTTGTCCCAAGGTTGGATAATCCAGTAGTATAACTCATGCTCCAGATTTCTCACAAGACCAGGCTGAAGCTAGTCTCCAGGTAACACCACATTCTTACCTCATTTCTCCCTCCTGCTATGTATTCTGCTTCTATTACTCCTCTTCTTTTGAGAGTACTTCCTCCAAAAAATTCACCTGCATCAAGTTCCCTGCTCCAGCCACAGCTTCTAGGAAGCAGATTCCAAGGACAGGGTTCTGATCATTTGATGCAGGAGGGCAATGAGGATCCATCCCATTGCCAGTTAGAAGAGGAACTTTGATTATTCCTGATATACCATGGCAAATTATTCCTGGAAAGGATGCAGGCAAAAGAGGATGTATTAGCTGGTTCAGTTTCTGGGGCTTGAGAGGTGTGGGGGAATTAGTACTTACAAGGATTGTGGAATTGGGTGACTGCTGCTCAGCAAGCAATGTGTGAGAATCAGAAGGCTTCTTTAGCAGCATTTAGAGAGAATCTCATCTTCTGTAAGCAGAGGGCAGCTGAAGCTGAAGACCAGAGGGTTTAGCTGTGAAAGTGGCAGAACTAAGAGAAAGTTGAACTCTTGGCCTCGGCAAATCCCCAGTGCTGAAGTCAGGGCCTTGTCTGTGGATTGATATCTCCACAAAAAAACCCAAACCCTAAACAATGGATTTTTTCTTTTTGGTTGGTTCCCTGAGTGGGAATCAAACCCAGGCTGTGGTGGTGAGCGTGCTGAAGCCTAGCCACCACACCACCAGGGAACCCTAAACAATGGATTTTGAGAGCTTCTGGGTTGGTGCAGGGAGGGTGGCACATTTGAGAGGGGGCATGGAAACACTGGGTTCCCTCTTACCCACCCATATCTTGCTCTACACATCTCTTCCACTTGGTTGTTCCTCAATTGTATCCTTTATAATACCAGTAAATGTTAAGTGTGAAGTGTTTTACTGAGCTCAGTGAGTTATTCTAGCAAATTAGAATCCGAGCAGAGCATCATGAGAATGCCCCATTTATAGCTGGCTGGTTAGAAATACTGGAGGCCTGGACTTTCTATTGGTGTCTGAAGTGGAGGGCAGTCTTGTGGGCTTGAGCCCTTAATCTGTGGGGTCTGCATTATCAGTTAGTGGCAGAATGGAATTACATTGTAGGATACCCAGTTGGTGTCAATAGAGAACGGGAGAATTGCTTGGTGTGGAAATATGCACACATACGATTAGTGTCAGAAGTATCTGGGATAAAAAAAGAGCTAGTATCTTGGACTCTACAGTTTTAATCCTTTCCTTCTTGTCCCACCATTTAACTCCCAAGAAAGGTCAAAGGCTAAAGGGTGAAATAAAGAAGAAACTATGATGATTCATTCAACTCAGTTAATCTTTACTCAACATCCACTGTATTCCAATGTGCAAAGTTCTTTTTCTCAGTTGGCATGGTCTATTCTGGGAGTTACAGAGATACAGAGATAATTATTAACTAATCCCTGATTTCAAAACCCATCTCCGGTGCCTTCAGGGTTTTCCCCTGGTCTCTCACACTAAGAAACTTAAAAACTTGTAGGAGTTGGGGAGGGGATGGGGTGGACAGGAGAGTGGGGTTGAAGTTAGAGATCTTTTATTCTTACAATATCATTTTAAAGATAAAAATGTGGCCTAAGGTCACAGAGGTAATTGGCTTTTATATTGGCATTACCCACTGCTACAGTTTATCTTCATTTTCTAATGCAATTTTAGCACATCTTAAATAGGAAATTGGAGAGGCTGAGATGCTTAGAGGTGTAGCACAGGAACTTGATTCACAGAGAATTTGGGGGGTAGAATTTAGCCATACTGAAGCTATTTATCCCTAACCTAGGTATTCATTATTAGTACACCATACATTTTGTGAGGACAGGAAACTTGTACCTAAAAAACAATTCACCTCCCTGTTTCCTGTTGAATAAACGAACAAAATACATACACATACGTGAGTGACTGCCTATGTGTGTGCCTATGTTTTATTACTTTTAAGATTTGAATTCAGTGAATCTGTTTAAGGTCAGCAAGAAGAAGGTAGTGCGTAGATCAGAAATGAAAAGAGGTTTAACGAATCCCCACTACTATGGAGTTTTAAAGTCTAGTAGGTGAGGGACAGTCACGCCAAGTAGAAAGGGCTGACTACCTTTTACCAAGGGTATGATGAAAGGTATGGGGGCGCTCAGGGGAAAGAAAGCGCGTGCTAGGGAGAGCTTGGCGCTGCCTATTAGGAATCTGCGTTCTAGAACTCCCTCTGATTTGCCCCGTACCTTCGCTCTAGTAAATTAGGCTTGTAAATTAAACTTTCCACTCTGAAACTCTAGGAGTTGGACCGGTCATCAGTTCTCTGAGACAATGCTCTCTGCGAGACTTAGTATTTGCATTGTTTTTCATCTCTACAGATCTAGCTCTCAGAACCCCTCCTCGCCCCAGGGCCAGGGGAGGAAATGAGCGCGGCCCCTTTAAGGGAGTCCCCGACCACTGAAGCCGCGGGTGCTCCCCGCCGGGGAACAGGGGCGGGGCGCCGGGAACCCGGGCTTCTCACGCAGCCGGGGACGCCGTCGCGTCACGGCGCTCACAGCCAATCAGCATAAAGCCTGTCTGGACGCATTACTAGGGCGACGGGCTGGACGCCTCCCCGCTTCGGGATGAATTAGCGGCGGGTTCGCCGGCAGGTTGTGACCTCCACGGATTCCGCAGCTTGCGCACACGCACCCCCACAGTGTCGTGCATCGTCCCTGCTGGTCACAGGTAGGAGACTGGAACTGTCAGGTGGGGGTTACGGCACGGGGAAAATGGCGGCGGCCGAGGGGTTCCCCGAATTGATGGAGGGGGAGCGGCCCTATGGGCTCTTTCTCTGAGCGGTGGGTCTGTGGAGTTGGCTTCCGGGTAAGAGTCATTTGAGCGGGAGAATTGGAGCCCCGAAGCAGGTAAGAGGAGGCGCGGGGAAGCTAATGCCCGGTGCAGGCGTCGGGGGCTGCGAGGCCGCGCGAGCCAGGTTGGCGACTTCGAGGTGGCCGCGGGACGTGGAAGGCCAGTGATCCCGTCGCTGTTTACAAATGAGCATCAACACCTTCCTGCTCCAGATGTGGGCGGGTCTGGGTGTTGCCCCTCCCCGAACACAGTCTGAGCTCTGCTGCTTAAATCAGATGTGCAGAACGTCTCAAGTGGCCGCCACGTGCCAATCTGGGAAGTGAGCTGTCGAGGGCAGTGCCTGGGGCTAGATGCCTTCTCAATATATCCTCCAGGCGCCAGGCGTCTGCTTGTAGATGCCCGAGAGGCAGTAGCGGGAAAGAAAAAGCAGGCCTTACTCGGGCTGTCAAGCCTCATCATTAAGGTGTATCTTAACTTCCTTCTACTTTCCCATTTGAAGAGAAGAAAAATAAAGATAGGGCACTTATCTTGGAGATGGTTTGCTTCTTTGTACTTACTGGTTCAGGTGGGTTCCCCAGGAGCATAGCCTCTATTTTCACAGTTCACTAAGTGTATTCCCTGTGCATGTGGCTGTAATGAAGGCGGGATTGCGATTCAGTTTAAGCCCATGGGAGTACTGAAAATAAGTATTGGTAAAGGTCTTATGGACCATGAAATGTTGTCTACTTATGTCTGTGACTTATTTGTGCAAAGGCACGTCATGAAATATAAGTAGTTGGTTTAGTTCCAAAAACTTGTCTTGATGAAAGTTTTTTTTTGTAAAACTGTATTTTTGAGAGTAAACGAAAATTACTTGTTTTAAACAAAATTTTCCTGTTTTTAAAAAAAGTTTCTATGGCCATATTGTATTTTGATGTGACAGAGAAGCATGATATTAAGGGATTTTTCTTTTTGGTAACCAGCTGATTCAGTGGAGTGCCTTGTTCTGTTATTGAGAAAGTACAGTGGCACTTGTGTTTCAGTCATCAGTAGCTGTTGTCTTTGGAGACTCTGCTACAGTGTTAGGCTCTGTGAAAGTGAGGCCTCTCTAATTTTTAACTTGAGCAGATGGGGCAGTTTATCTGTTCCTACTAGGGTTTTAGTCTGACTGTTGCTGGCAACCAAGAGGAAACAAGGGGAAACCCCAAAAGAATCTTCCAAACTGGGTCCATGGAGATTTGGTCAGTTAAGCCTATGATTAAGTATGGTTTCCAGTACCAACTCTGTCACTTAGGGAAATTGTATAACCTCTCTCTTAGTACCTTATCTCTGAAATGTGCATAGCATTTTTGTCCAATCTCATTGTACTGTTTGAGAGGGAAAAAAAGAGATACTATATGTAAAAGGGCTTAAAACAGTTAAACACACAGTGATAACCGTTGACATTTATCACTGCACATTTACTCTGCCAGGCACTGTTCCAAGGGCCTTATGTATGTGCTAACTCAGTCACTCAGAAACACTGTGAAGTGGGCACTTCCATCATCTTTATTTTACAGATGACGGAGGTACATTGAAGTTTTAAGTTATTTGTTCCAAGTTGCACAACTAGCATTGTGATTGCAGCTCATGTTCTTAACCACCATGCATATTGTCTTCCTGTATCCTGCAGATATTTACATGTTAAGGGGATATATATGAACAAATTTTGCAGTGAAATAATTTCATTTGTGATCTTAGAGTTGTATAAATAACTGTGATTCATTCTATTGGGATTCAATAGTGATTTATATATGGTGATGACTGTAGTTACTTAAGTGGTATGTTTATTCTACCTTTGATTTTTTTATTTTAAAAGGCATTTTAGAACAAAGAGTTGTGATGAATTTCTAACAGGAAGCACAGATCAATAAGGGAGAGTTTAGTTTTTATAGATTTTAAAGTGACAATTTGCTAGGTGACAACACAGGTTCATTGCTTTGACATATTGTACTAATTTTTTTTTTTTTTTTTTTTTTTTTTTTTGGTGGTTCCCTGGCTGGGAATCGAACCCAGGCCACAGCGTTGAGAGCGCCGAAGCCTAGCCACTACACCACCAGGGAACCCCCCCTAATTTTCTAAAATTTCTATTTATAGAAAATAATGTCATGAATTAAAGTGGTTGGGACATTCATTGTTTTCATTGAGCTTTTATGGAATTGCTCTGCCAAGTCCCTGGGATGTAAAGATTAAATCCTGACTTTATACTTGAGGAGTCCAGGGAGAAGTCCCAGGTTTAGAAGTTTGTAGACTAGTGAAGGAATCAAATAAATGATTAACTAATGCAGTGTAATAAGGACTCAGATATAGTTGTGGTGGGTACAGAGAGCTGTGGGACCATACATAAGGGAATAATTGCTTCTGCTGGGGTAGCCTTGGCGGAGAAAGCAAGGGAGCTGACTGTAGGATAAAGGGAGAAATGGCTTCCAGCCAGAGAGGCAAGCAGTGCTGTGTCAGGGCCAGTGAGCAAATAGATGTCAGAGGTCAGGTCAGGATTTTGCAGGATTTGCTAGGACAGAAGCCAGGAAAGGTTAGGGCCAGATTGTGAATTGTCACTTAAGAAATTGACTTTATCCTTTGAGCAGTGGGACCTATAGAAGGATCTTAATCAGTTGAATAACATGATCAACTTTATGTTCTAGAGAGGTGACTTCAGTGACAGAGTGAAAGAAAGTGTAAAGGAGAGACCAGTTAAAGACAGTTTCCATACTCCAGACAAGAGATGGTGAAGGAGTAAACCAGGGCATTGGCTGTGGTAGAGCAGAGTTCAGAATCCAACACACCACGCACATTTTGAAGGGAGAGTCCGCCACACCACACACATTTTGAAACTGTGAACGATAATGGGGATGGGGAAGGGACACCTGCTAAGTGAGTATAGAGAAGAGTAAGATTTGTTTGTTTGTTTGTTTGTAATTATATGGTTGGAGAATGGAGATTGGAGATATTGTTTACTCATTTAAGCAAGAAGTAGAGCAGGAAGTTCTTTGTTCTGGGTTTTGGAAGAATTGTAAACCCTCTGAGGTTGTTGGGTCAAGTAAGATATAACAAAATCAGGCTTATAACTTCCTTTAGTTCTCGTCATTTCTGAGGCTATAGAAAACTTAATTATATCATCATAGTCAGCAGGGTTTATTGCAAAGGTGGCTCCATTGGAGGAAGGTCACGTAAAGGGAGTGGGAAGAATTATGTAAGGTATGTTTGGGATAAAATGCTAGAATAATGGATATTAGAGTTTTTTTTCTTTTTACATTGTTTTAAATATATTTGTACAGAGGTCATTGTAATGTGGAAATAATCACAAATGAATTCTTTAGTTGTAAAACTGATATTCCCTTAGACATTCATAACAAGAGTTGTCTAGCATCCAACAGCATAACCTGAATGTATTATAAATTGACTGCAAGGTGAAATTGCAAACCTTGCAAAGATGCAGGATTTCCTGAATTCAGAGCAAGGTCCAGAACTGTTCACAACATAAACACTATATGATTCCATTTAAATTAAGTTCAAAAATAGCTACAACTGTTTCCTGGTGATGGAAGTCAGAATAGCGGTTCTTCTGCGCAGTGGTGGTGGTAATGACTGGGAAGGGCCATGAGAGAAACTTCAGAGATGCTATAAATGTTCTGTCTCCTGAGATGATTGGCAGTTACATGAGTGTAAGTATAATACGTAAGAATTCAATTTGCACACCTAAGTTTTGCGCATTTTACCATTTACTCTAATTTCAAAAGAGGTGCTAGTTAGTGAGAATTTGGCAATGTTAGGCCAGTTAACTTTTGATGAAGAAAACCAGCAGGGATGATGATTTGAGAGGCGCTTTAAATTTTTTTTTAAAGGACTATGAGAGTCTCAGGGGAATAATTGATGAAATCTTTCTCTCTTTTTTTTTTTTTTTTTCAAAAACGACTATATAATTGCTGTGGATAAGGCAAATGTGAAGTCAGGGCTCTCATATTATGCTCTTCAACAGTTTGGTCACAAAATTATGTCCCAAACTCTACTTATTGATTAGTTTCTTGTCCTAAGAATTAGTTCATAGTTGCAAATGTAACCTAAATTTTGGTAAACATAAGATATATTCTGAAAATAGATTTATATTTTGCTTTATTTGAGGGAGGGAAATTCTAATCAAATCTCTTTTTCATCATGAAATGTGGCCCCTGTTTAAGAGAAAATCATTGTGTGGCCATTCTCCTTGCTGTGCTCATTGCTCTTGGGTAATGAGGACTTGCTCTAATTCTTCTGGTTGTGAGGTTTTGAATGTCATAATGGAGCTAAGAAAAGTCTTTGGTGAGTCCCTGGTAGCAGTGACTTAAAGCTCAGAAAAGGCCTTTGGGAGCCTCAGTCCTGTTTGACAGAGTGTGTTCTTCGCACCCCTACCTCGCCCTCCCCATCTGGCAGAAGGCCTGCAGGGATCCTCCCGTGATACCCTGGAAGAAGCAGATAGAAGGGTGACGGGGGTGGGGTGGGGGAGTGGGGGGGCAGCCGTCAGTGCAAGCTGTCTGGAGATGATGGACCACAGTTTCAGCAGCCCTTCACAGTTGGAGCTCCTGGAAACGGAAATTGTTCACTTCCTCACAGGACGTAGATGGCTGTTCTAGGAATGATAAAGGGAAGACTTGTGCTACCCTTAGTGTTCCATCCCAAATAGGATATCGCCTCCAGTTTGTTTTTTATTGGATAGTTAATCCCCTTGGGAGAACCCAGGGCACAGGGAGGTAGCCTGTTGATGAGCTGGTAGCTACTGATGTGACAAAGCAAATGATGGATAAAAGGTAGGATAAGAGAAAGATGAGAGAAGTGAGTGGTGGCGGCCGTTCTTACAGTTCTGTGCGGCTGCAGTGGGCAGCAAAAGGGTTGTTTTTAAAACCCTGACCGTATCTCAGGGAAGGCAGCTTTGGCAGCTTTGTCCTGTTGTGTAATGCAAACACTTCCTTAGAATTTCTGTTTTCTTTATATTGTGTAGTCTTGAAATAAAAATTTGCTTGTGTGGCCTTAGGGAGGAAAAGGTGTGGACAGAGTTGAATAAGCCATGGTTCCTGTCCTTGAGTTCACTGTCAAATTACTGCCTTCAAATACAGCGATCATTGAGATTTTTATCACCTCTTGTCACCTCTAGGTTTTCTCTGATGAAAGGTAAGCAGGATAGTTGTGAAACTGTTACGAAGTCCATAGGTAGTAGTGGTGGCTCTCTCTTTTAATAGGTAATAATGGTGATAATAATAATAATAAGCAGCTGACATTTATTGAGTACTTACTAGATACCAGGTTCAGTTCTAAATGCTTGAAGTTTTTAACTCCTTTAATCCTTACAACTTCCCCAGTGTGGTCCATGTAATGCTGTTATAATCTTAATTTTAACCTGTGAGGAAATGGAGGCCCAGAGAGGTTAAGTAACATGGATTTGAACCTAGGTAGTCTGTCTGGTTCCAGAGTCTGTGCTATAATGCCTGCTTTAATTCATTTTAAATTTAAAATTTACTGTTCTTACGTGGCTTTAAGTGCAAGAGATAGACTTTTTGAATAAGAGTTTGCATTTGCATGCCTTGCATTACAGAGTTTGTGACAATCCATGCTGAATGTGATTTTTGTAGCTGCTTAGGGTGATTCTCTCTGTAATGGAGTTTTAAATGAGACATCCCTTTTCCCCTTTTCGACTTTCAAGTGCTACATGTTTGTTTTGGCACTGTTTTAATAGTTTTGCATGTCCCATTATAGCATTCTGAAATTCATTAAAAATATTTTACTGGGTTTTTATTGTTTGTGTTCTTAAAATATACATAATGATGTTTCATGATGTATTCAAACTAGAGAGTTTGTGAATTACTGGAATAACATACTTGTTCGTGTGAATAACTACAGATTTAAACTTAAGTTGTATTTTTAGCATGTCTATTCATTAGGAACAGTTGATTAAAGGAAGAATTATGTTTGCTATGCTCTCTAAGAATGGGAGAGAAGTATAGAAGTGGATTGAAATAATCTAGAGTAGTCCAGGGAGTACTAAAGTAACCTTATTTTGCTGAGTTTATTTATGGTAGTTATGAAACCAGCACAATTTAGCTTTTCTTTCCTTTAGAGAAGAAATCCATTAGCAGTCAGAGTTAATAAAGATTCACTCTTTGCTAGCACTACTGTTATAAACAGTTCTTGTCTACTGAGTGGGCTAATCTTGGGTCAACTGAGTCTACATTGGGTATAATTTTTCCCAAAGCCATATTTATTTCTCTTTTTATCTAGATTTATTTAACCCTCAAAAATTAGGTGAGCTATATATTCTTATTTTGAATTAAGAACTCCAAAATTATATGGTTTTCTTTTTTGCAAGTGTACTTCAGACTTGTCAAGGGCCTTTTCCATATTTGTTAGCCTTTATAACATTTCAGGAGATAGTATTTGTATTAGTTTCTTGTGGCTGCTGTAACAAAATTACCACCAACTTGGTGACTCAATACACTGGAAATTATTTTTTTCACTGATTACACTGATCTATCCCTTCTGGAGGCAAAATCAGTGGGCTGATGTGACAACGTGGATGGACCTAGAGGGGTATTATGCTAAGTGAATAAATCAGACTGAGAAAGACAAATGCAATATGATCTCACTTATTTGTGGAATCCAAAGAACAAAATAAACAAAACAGAAATACACTCATAGATACAGAAAACAACTGATGGTTACCAGAGGGGAGAGGCTTGGGGAGCTGGGTGAAAAAGGTGAAGGGATTAAGAAGTGCAAATTGGTAGTTACAAAATAGTCATTAGGATGTAATGTAATGTGCAACATAGAGAATGTAGTCAATAATGTTGCAATAGCTGTGTATGATGCAGGGTGGGTATTAGACTAATTTGGGGGGTCACTGTATAAATTACATAAATGTTTAACCATTATGCTGTATACTTGAAGCTAATATAATATTGAATATCACCTGTAACTGAAAAAAAAGAAAAGAATCTGTGGGCTGAGATCAAAGTGTTGGAGAGCTGTGCCCCACTCCAGGGGGTCCAGAGAACCTGGCTCTTGCCCTTCCTGGTTTCTGGTGATTACCTGCATTCCTTGGTTTCGGGTAAATCACTCTAATCCCTGTCTCTGTGGTCACATGGTCGTCTCTTATGATTGTCTGTAGTCAAGTCTCTCTTTGTACCCCTCTGAGAAGGACGTGTGGTTATATTTAGGTCCCATCCTGGTAATCCAGGGAACTCCCCCTCCCAAATACTTAATTTAATCATATCTACAAAGGTGATTCTCCCAAGGTAACATTTACAGGTCTCAGGAATTTAGGACATGGGTTTCTTTTGAGAAGGTTATTATTCAGCCACAGTATTATGTTAAGCTATGTTTTGCAGGTGAAGAGATTAGATTAATTATTTAAGTCACAAAGTTAGAATCAGTCTTTTTCTGTCTCTTGGTATATATGTTTCCCTAGTACCTACCTCCTTTTGGGAAAAAGTTATACTCTATGTTTATGTGGATTTGTTATACAGTCGTGTTTGGGGATTCCTTTTTTTAAAACACTTAGGCTATTTTGAGATAATTGTAGAATCACAAGCAGCTGTAAGAAATAATACACAGAGATCCCATGTTCTCTTAACCCAGTTTTTCCTAGTGGTACCATCTTGCAAAACTATAGTGCAGGATTACAACCAGAATATTGACATTGATACTGCCAAGATACAGAACTGTTTCACCATAAGCATCCTTATGTAGTCCTTTGCTAGCCACACACTCTCTTCCCTGACCTCTGACAACCACTAATATGTTCTCCATTTCTATAATTCTGTCATTGCAAGAATGTTATATAAATGGAATTACACAGTGTGTACCTTTAAATAAAAGTTTGCTTGTGTTGCATGTATCAATAGTTTGTTTTTTTTTTTCTTGCTTAGTATTCCTTACTATCCTTAGTATTCTTTGGTATGGATGTACCCACTGAAGGACATCTTGGGTTATTTCTAGTTTTTGGCTTATGAGTAAAGCTGCTGCGACCATTCATACGGGTTTTTGTGTGAACATAAGTTCTCATATATTGGGATAAATGCCCAAGTGTGCAATTGCTGGGTCATACGGTAGTTGTATAGATATGTGGGTTTATTTCTGAACTCTTAGTTCTATTCCACTGAGCTATATGTCTGTCCTTATACTAGTAACACACTGTCTTAATTCCTGTTGCTTTATGGTAAGTTTTGAAAATGGGAAGTATGAGTCCTCCTGCTTTGTTCCTCTTTTGAAGATTGTGTTGTCGATTTTGGATTCCTAGCCAGTCCATATGAATTTTAGAATCAGCTTGTCAGTTTCTACCAAGAAGTCAGTTGTGGATCTCATAGTAATTTTAAAAATATTCATTAAGTTGTACAGGCATCACCACAATGAATTTTAGAACATTTTCATCACCTTTGAAAGAAATTCTGTATCCATTAGCAGTGACACCTCATACTCTTCTCTCTCCCTTCCTTTGCCCTAGGCAACTACTGTACTAATCTGTGTCTTTATAGATTTGCCTACCCTCGACATTTCTTACAAGTGGAATCATACACTATGTGGTCTTTTGTGACTGGCTTCTTTCACTTAGTATAATGCTTTCAAGGTTCAAACATGTTGTAGCATGTAACTATACTTAATTTCTTTTCAAGGCTGAGTAATATTCCATTGTTTGGATAGATTACATTTCTTTTTATCCACTCATCAATGGATAGATATTTGGGTTGTTTCTATTTCTTGGCTATAATGAATAATGCTGCTGGGTACATTCATGTACAAGTTTTTGTGTAAATATGTTTTCATTTTTCTTTGATATCTACCTAGGAGTTGAATTTCTGGGTCATATGATAACTATATGTTTAATCTTTTGAGAACCTGCCACACTGTTTTCCAGGTTGTACCATTTTACAGTCCCATCAGCAGTGTATTGAGGGTTCCCATTTCTCCACATTCTCACCAGTTCGTGTTATTATCTGTCTTTTTGATTAGGGCATCCTAGAGAAGTTATAACATCCTGGCGGGTATGAGGTGGTATCTCATTGTGGCTTTGATTTACAATTCTCTGATGGCAGGTGATGTCAAGCATCTTTCCCTGTGCTTGTTGGGCATTTGTATATTTTCTTTGGATATGTCTATTCAAATTCCTTGCCCATTTTTAAATTGGGTTATTTGCCTTTTTATTACTGAGTTATAGATATTTTTTATATGTTGTAGATGAAAGTCCATTATCATATATATGATTTACAGAAATTTTCTGCTATTCTGTACGATGTCTCTTCACTTGATAAACATTTTTAAAAAATCATTATCTTATATCTGCAATATATCTTATATCTTGCTGAACTCACTAATTCTGGGAGGTTTTATGGTAGAGTTCTTGGGATTTTTTTTGTAAACTGCATGTCATCTGCAAATAGGGACAGTTTTATTTCTTCTTTTTTGTATAGCTTTTATTTCCTTTTCTCGCCTTGCATCAGCTATAATTTTCAGTACTACACTGAATAAGAGTAAGAATGTGAGAATGGACATCCTTGTCTTGTTCCTGATAAAAGGGGGAGATGCATTATGCAGTGTGCGTTATGTCTTCTATCATTAAGTGTGATAGTGTTCGCTCTAGGCTTTTTGTAGATACTCCTCATCTAATTGGAGGTGGTTATCCTATTTTTTTCTGAGAACTTTTCTCAGGAACAGGTATTGAATTTTACCAGATGGTTTTTCTGTATAGAGTCATATAATCATGAGTATTTTTTTCAGCTTAACATTATGGATTACGCTGATCGATTCCTGAATATTGAATTAAACTTGCACCCCTGGATTAAATTCAATTTTTTATATATTGCTGAATTCTGTTTGCTAATATGTTAAGGATTCATGCATTGGTCTGTAGTTTCATGGCTTCTGGACAGGAGTGGAAGGAAGTTTGAGCTCCTCTAGTCTACTGATACTACCCTGCTTCCTTATTATTCCCATAGGGCCTCTCCTGGCACCACTGGGAGGGGATGGTCTTCCTACCCCTGGGAGGTGGTGATAGTCCTTACCTTCTACTAGGCCTTGTCTCATACAACCCCCATGGGGATGAGAAGGGGTGCCTCATTGCTGTCATGGGAGTAGGAGTGCAGGCTGTCCAAGTGGTCTCCATAGACGCTGTTTGGCAGGGGAAGTGGGCCTTATTTCTCCCGCAGGGGTAACGGGTTGGGGGTTGGATGGACCATGTTGAGGCACAACATTATAGCCTGGTGAGACTGAAAAGTTTAGGCTCCCTACTTGGACTTTGCTGCCATCAGTGGGGTTGGGCCACAGGGTTTTTCTGTGTCTTTTTACTGGACTGCAGTGCTGACTTTTTATTTTTTATTTTTTTATCTTCCCCTTTGGCATTTCTGGATCACTGGCTTCTTCAGGTCCCTGTCCCTGTGGTATATGGTACAGAAGGAAAACCCAGGGAACTCACCACTGTGTTGTGCCATGAGTCCCAAGGTCCCTAGCTGGTTTGCTTCCTCTTTACCTTCACGGTCTTCTTTTGTTTTATATATATATATATATATATATATATATATATATATATACACACACACACACACATACACATACATATATATATATATATATATGTGTGTGTGTGTGTGTGTGTGTGTGTGTGTGTGTGTGTGTTCAGGGTTTTTAGTTGCACTTATCTGGAATGGTAGGAAAAAGTACATTTATTTAATTTTCCTAGAGGTGTAAATCAGACTGGGCCTAAAGTTAGCCAGATACTATTTCTCCAGGAAAATGGGTTTATTCTGGAAAACAAATAGTAATTGTAGTCCAGAACATGTAACCGAGGTGGGCCACTTGCAAGCCTGCTAAAATAAAGGAGAGGAAGCTCTTCTAGAGGGGAACAGGAAGTTGTGAGGGCTGTTAACAAAGAATCTTCCTTTGTGCCTTACTCTGGTCATAGGGCGCGAGAGCTCCCCCTTCTGGCCTCCCAATTTCATTTTAAGTGAGGTTTGTGTTTACTGATTTCCCCCACTTTCTTATGGAAGAAAATTAATTTTGTGTCAGTTACTTGGAAATGACAGTTTAACTATATGTTTCTCCAGAGAGTAATGCTGTGGGTCATTTTGTTCAGTAAAATCAAACCCTTATTAGTTTTAGATCTTTTAAGAAGCTTGTCCATCCAATGAATTAATTTATTTCCACATTTATATATAAATTCATAGTAAGCCTAAATTTCTGACTTAGTATTTGATAGGACTCAGTTTTTTTTTTCTACTGGCTATCAGAGATATTGAAGCTGTGCATTCTTTTCTAAATGGAGAAATAGGCTTTGTGCATGGTTGTTAAGAGCTATGTAAGGAGGATTTGTGAAAGTCTTAGAAATGTCCCAGAAGGATTACTGGGTGTCTTCTGTGGAAACTAGATGATGTCTAGAGCACTTAGCACTTTTCCTGGCTATCTAATCTATAGGGTTTGCAGCTTTTGTTGTTTTTTATTTTACAACTTTGTAAATTGTGAATAATTGACAGCAATGCAAATAATTCTTGTCCTTAGACATGCAAATGAATTTAGTTGATGGGAGGTAGAATTGATTGCTTTTCCTCCTGTGGAAGAAGACAGTTTTGGATCTGTTCAGTAAATCCACTTCACCATTTCTGATTGCCTCCATGTTTGTTGTCTTTGGATTCGCTTTTGAACCAGATGGAACCATCTTGTTTATTCCATAATTAATTAATGAGTTAAGTAAAATCATAGGTAGGTGTTCATTTTATATTTGTTTGGGAGACACAATGGTATCTTTTTGTTTGTTTGTTTAAATTATCCTTTAAAAGCTCGAACTCTGAATTTAGCCTGATAGACTTGAATCCCAATGTAACACTTACTGTTAGTTATTATGAATTGGAGCAGGGAATTTTATTATATTATTTTTTATTATTTTTTTATCATTAGACTTATTGGGGTGACATTGGTTAACAAGAACTTCCAGGTGTACAATCCTATAGTGCGTCGTCTCTGTGTTGCATTATGTGTTCAGCACCCAGTCAGTGTCATTTCTCTGTCCATCACCATGTAGTTGGGTCCCCCTCCCTCTCCCTCCTCCCTTGCCCCCAGGTAACCACTAAACTCTTAACTGTGTCCATGAGTTTTTTTGTTTTTTCTTTGTTGCTTTCAGTTTTCTGAATGAAGTCATATGGTTCTTGGTTGTTTCTGTCTGACTTATTTTGCTTAGCATGGTGTACTTGAGGTCCATCCATTTTGTTGCAAATGGCAATGTTTCATCTTTTCTTATAGCTGAGTAATATTCTGTTGTGTATATGTACCCCAGCTTCTTTATCTGGTCATTTATTGAGGGGCATTTTGTTATTTTTTAACCTAAGTATGTTTACTCACTGTAAAAAGAGGTCACAGTGCTATTTTTCTGCTGTGGTTGTTGTGATTAAAAGAGATACTGCAAGTAACTCATTTCTCACAGAACCTCATACATTTTTAAGAACTCTTTTTTTATTATTAGAAGCAGTGTGCAACGAATTTTACCCCCCTGAGACTTAATTTCCTAATCTGTAAGAAAAAAAGAAAAAGGGAGGGATTTTCTTACTTGGTTGTTGGGTCTTAAAGTTTCCCTGGCAATAACTAGAAAGAATGGAATGAGATAAGTGACAACAGTTGCTTTTGGAAGGAAGGACGGTTTTAACAGGGAAGTGACCCTGCTGCTCTGAGAAAGGGAGATGTAGAGTTTGATCTGGAGAGCAATTGGAACACCACCTGCTAATTCAATTCAGTGAACATTGATTGAGAAGACTCTGCTCTGCCTGCCTTTGTATTAGGGCTGGAAATGTGGCTTAACAGGGTAACAATTATTTTGCCTTAAAAATTGGGAAGGTGGATCTTAATGTAGATGGAAGGCTTTTGAGCTTAGCACCTTGATAGATGAGGGCATGCTCTTCAGGAAGTAGTAACTGGAAAGGGCTGAATTTTGCTTGACGTAGGGGTAACCGTTTGGGGTTTCAAGGGCAATTTTTGGTTGAGTAGGGATGAGGGGTGATTGAAGAAGAGGAGCAAGAAAGCTGGCTCAGGGATATCTGTCTGTTGTTTATATTGACCACTCCCTCTGACCTTCAGTATAAATGTTTTACTTAAGCATTTTTTTTTTTTGTGGGGGCGAGGTTGGAGGTGAGGGTGGATGGGAGAAGGGTAGAATTTATGAATTGGTTTATTTGGAAGAAGGGGAGCCTCGGAGACTGAGAATTTAAGCTCCTCAGAAATTAGCAGTGATCGGGGGCAGACCTTGGTCTTCTCTGGATTATGTAATTGGAGCAGGTTGGGGAATCGTTTGAGCCAAGGGCATCCTCAGGTACGCTTAGCTTTGGATAATGAAAATAAGCCTCAATGCAAAATGTCTACCATGTGAACAACATGGAGTTTACATATAGGTTGATAACTATAGTTGTAACTGGTTTATACATTCATTTTGATATAACAGAATTAAGTACTACTATAAACAAAAGCAGCAGTTTGCCTAATACATATTTTAAAGTTTTATGCAAGATAAAATGGTCTTTGTAATTTGGCTTTATGACCAGAGTCCAAGAAATTAGGGAGAGTGTGTCATGCCTGCTTTCTTTCAGTAGGAAGGTCTTTGAGTCCCTGTAGCCATCTTGAGAACTTGAATACCCAAATGTTAGGGAGTGTGGGGAGGGGAGCTGCCCTTCTGGAAGTTGAGATCTAGGCTCAGATTTTGCCTTTGCAGTCCACCTTCTGGCTAGGGTTATCGTGAAGCTCCAAGGATCTGGCGGGTTTTAACATTGCTGCCTCCCTCTCTTCCTGGAATGATGAGAGGGGTAGGGGAATGGGGATGATGAATGAATGGATGGATGGATGGAACACATACTGGGCTCTCACTGCACTCTTCTGGTATTCACATCCTAAACACTGTGACCATCACCATCCTCCTGGCTTCCTGAGTTAATAAGCCGTTTAATTAATCCAGTCTGTACCTGAATGTTTCAATTCCATGGGCTCATTATAGCCTTTTTGCACTGTGAGTCATCTAAATAGACCAGCATGTTGTCCCCAGACTCTGCCTTTCCTTTCTTCTCCCATTTGTCACCTTCACTGGCTGAAAGACAGAGTTGGGACTCTCTTCTGGGAAGTCAGCAACGCAAGAGTGAGATGATGTGTATTTTATGGGGAAACAGAAATTGTGATGCTTCTGAACCATGGACAATTAACAAGGCAGTTTCTAGTTACTGACTGTTCCTTTCTAAAAGGTTTGAGTAAGTCTTTGTAATGGTTTCTGTGCTTGAAGTGTTTATCTTGTTTCATGAATCTGAACAGGAAGCTTTTGTGAATTGATCAAACACAGTTGTTCTGTTTATGTTGTGTTGTTGAAATGTTCTATGGTTGTTCCATAAACTTGTCTTTGAAAAGTAAACATTTCTGTTAGAGAGATGCATTATAAGTTTCCTGTTGATAGAAAATAAAGTGGCATATTTTTGTCAAAAAACAAAACCTGGCATTTCCATTTGGCATTTATTTGGTCATATGATTCTATTTAAATCTATATGTTAAAAACAAGGTACTATTTTGTTTAGAGTCCAAAATATTAAGTGGAATCTGTTCTAGAGTTCACCCCTTACATTTGATGTTGTGTGCAATAATGTATTTTTATTTAACTCAGGTAGATGCTTCTGTGACACCGTTAGTTGGTGCCCTCCTTTGAGTAGTGAGGGCTTTTTTGGGGCATGGGGGAGTGGAGTAGCTTATCTATGTCAATAATGCTGACAACCAATTTTGCATGTCCTCTCCCATCTCTAGGCTCATTTCTCCATATCTCTCCAGTGTCCATTTGAAATTCCTGGCTGTTGCCTTCAGTCTCAGCTCATTCTTAATCCCTTCTTTATTTTCTGTCTGGATATGTCCTTTCCTGTCTGTTAGTCATGTAGGCTTAAACCTTCATACTCAATTTGATGCCCTCCCTCCTTTTTTATTGCTCCTTTTGTGATGCTTTTGATTTTTTTTCTCATTTTTATGCTTGTATTACTTTAATTGCATACTATACCAGTTGGTTTCTAAAATAATAGCTTCCATTTATTGTGTATGTCATATAATAAAAAAATATATCTGGTCATTGACCCTGGCTCCAGACACAGAGCTTCAGAAACCCTTGGAATTTCCTGAGTGGTAGGAGTATCTTTTGTAATTCATAACGAGCCCCTTTAAACCAGAGATTATGCTACTGAAGTGACTTAGGTGAGCACTACAACAGTAGTTTCCATGGTCGGGGCTAGCTAGCCACACCAGACTTAGTTCTCCATGAATGTTAAACTTTTACTACCCCCTTATCTCTAAGGTAGGGAGAGGGACTGGAGATTGAGTTCAGTCACATGGCCAGTAATTTAATCAATCATGCCTATGTAATGAAACCCCTTATGTAAATTCTGGGACACTGGAGTTTCTGATTTGGTGAACACATTAATTTACTGGGAAGGCGACATCTGAATTTCTCAGAGAGTACATGGAAACTCTGAAATCCCTATCCCCTCTCCTTGGACCTTGCTCTGCCCATGTTTTCCACTTGGCTGTTTCTGAGTGACATCTTTTATAATAAAATTAATCGTTTAAGTGTAGTGTTTTCAATGAGTTCTGTGAGTCATTCTATTAGAACAAATTATTGCACTTGAAGGAAGGTTGTGAGAATCCCTGAATTTCTAGACACGTTGGATAGATGTTCTGATAGCTTGGAGGTGTCTGAAGCAAGGGCAGTCTTGTTGGGTATCTTGCCCTGTAACTTGAGGGAACTGATGCTAACTCCAGGTAGTGACTCTAAGAATTGACCTGTAGGACACCCAGTTGGTGTCAGGGAATTGGTGTCAAGATGCACTGTGCTTATTCTAACCCTTTGTCAGGCATTTGTGATACTTGATGTAACACTCACTACAGGTCATTTCTGGTATTATCATCCTTGTTTTATAAATAAAGTGAAGCTTTTAAGAAGTCATATAACTTACCCAGAGTCACAGACCTAGAAGTGTCAGAACCCATTGCTTTCTGACTTGATTCAGCCTTTAGTACATAACTAAACACCTTTCTGCTGAGCTGGCTGCTTTCTTTGCTCTAGATGTTTACCGCCCACCCACCCACCCCCGCCCCCCCGCCCCCCCGGGCCCCTGGCAGCTGTGGATCAAGGACTGCTTTTTCCAAAATACTCTTTTATCATGTCATTTTTGAGCTCAAGAACTTTCAGTTCTCTGTTAATTGCAGGATAAAATCCATACTCCTTAGGCAGCCATTCAAGTCTCACCATAGCCCATCAGGCCCAAGCTAATAATGCTGTCCCAGTCTTTATGGAGAAGAAAACAGACATCTGTTGTGTTTCGTGGGGGGCCATTCAGGGTGTATCTCCAGTGAACTGCACTGGAGATGGAAGGTACTTCTTTCAGTTCCTTATAATCTATAATTGGGAAGGCAGATTAAAAGGACGTCAGTATAAAAATAGCACACGCTGACCTAGTGAGCTTTACAGAAATTGAAACGCTTCTGGAGTTCAGAAGAGGGACAGCTTCATGAAGCAGCTGTATTTTGAGCTAGGTCTTGAAGAGATGGTAGGATTTCATTAGTTGCTATGGCTGGGGAGAGAAGGCTTCTAGGCAGGAAGCCCCTGGGAAGAAGGACTGGAGGAGGTTTGGGCATGCATTGACAGGTGGTGTTGATGGCCTGAATACTTAAGTTTATCTGGTGGGAATCTTTCTGAAGGCAGGGACTGCTACTCCCTGTCTGAAAACATGTCTTCAAAAGCTGCAGCATATTGTTTTAACTAACTGAACTTGTGCTAAGTCTTTGTTCTTTGAAGTTTGAGTTGTTTGAAATGAGCCAAAATCTGTGTTAGGGCCAACTGAGGTGAAAAAAATGTTGGTTAATGCCAGTTTTACTGAAAAATGTGTTACCTTTTTAAGTGTCACTGAACCAACCAAAAGGCGTTCCAAACTATAAAAGTTAAAAATTTTTCCAGTTTATGGGAAGTAGTCTCAAAATTGAGAGTAGAAGAAAATTTTACATAGTAATCATTTTTATGCTTAGTGCTTATGTGTTCAGGAATATATAGAAAGCATATTTGGAGAAGGGGGAAGAGGAGACAGAATCCTCAGATCTTTCTGAACTGTTGCAGTTGACATTACATCTACCATTAAGGCTTCACTTTTTATTATTGGCTTGTGATAAAAACAGATCGAGCCTTTTAAAACTAAAACAACAACAATAAAACAAATCCAACAAAAAAAACTTTTTCATGCATTAATTTCTTTCCTGATTTGAAAGAAATGTTTATAAATATCAGTTTCTTTTTCTGAGGCCTGCACAGGAGGAAAGGATCTTGGACCAATGGCTGCATCGAAGTTACTCAGAAAAATGGAAACTCGTTTTCTTATAAAAGTGCAAGTGCCCCTAGAGTTAGAATGCACATGGTTCTTGCATTTTCTTTATAGGTATTTTATGCAAATGTTTTTGATAGACCAGGTCTTAGAGTTATTTTTTTGCAGAGAGGCAGGATACTCTTATCTTTTATACTCATTTCTGGTATTTTTAATTTTCCTAAATATTTTTGGGAAAAAACCCAAGAGCCCTATTAGAGTAATTTTGCTTCTTTAAGTCTTGCCAGCTCCCCCCAGCCCCTCCACCGCCCAGTCTTGTAATGGAATCTTTTCTACCAAGTTTAGCTAATGCATTACATGAGACTTTAAATCATGGGGATGAGGAGAAGAGATTAGTGGTGGATCGCTGTGTTGCCTAAAACTATTTATGCATTAAACAAATTATAATTATGCCTTTCTCAGCATTCTCTCTGGAGTTTAAAAAATACTGAAATGATTTGTTGTCTCTGAATATAGTAGTTGATAGGTAGTATGTCCATGGCCTCACCAGTCAGTGGAGAGCACTGTTTACTCTTAGAGAATAGTTTGCCTGGACTGGATAGTTCTGATTGTTAATTCATGATAAAAATAGAGGCATTTATGGCTGGATTTTTTTCCTGACACACCTTGTACATGTATTCCTATATATGTATATATTTTACATATGTATATGTTATAAAGTGAATAAAATGAATTTTCATTATAAAATTACATATATGAAGGCGGTCTGGAAAAAAAAATCCAGCCATAAATGCCTCTGTTTGTCATATTACAGGGCTGGATACTTTCTCGACAACCCTCATATGTAAAATACATATATATGAGACAGGCTAACCAAGGGCAGGATGTGTGCCTGTGTGTGTGTATATGTATGTATGTATGTATGTATGTATGTATTAGGATTCTCCATAGGAACAGAACCAGTAGGAAATAGAGATAATTATATGTATCTCTATTTAAAAAATGTATTTAATACATATACATATGGTATGCATTTATTAATAATGTATGTTTAATATATTATTTTCATATATTTAATATATACATATGTGTACTATATGAGTATGTGTGTATGTGTATATATGTGTGTGTATACACACATAAATATATTTGCGGGCGTGCGTGTGTGTGTGTGTGTGTGTGTGTATCATATATATATGGGGGTGCCAAAAAATGTGTACACATCTTAAGAGATGTTTTCTATGTAAAACATAAATACTGATGATAACCACTTTGAGCACCTCTTGTAATTGCCGAAGTCAAATGTGACTTGTATTCATCTTTTGTTATCAGTATATATTGAGTATTACAATTTTGATACAGTTTTTCCTTTCTTAAAATATGTATAAATTTTTTTCACCCTCTGTGAGTGTGTGTGTGTGTGTGTGTGTGTGTGTGTGTGTGTGTGGGAGAGAGAGAGAGAGAGAGAGAGAGAGAAAGAAAGAGAATTTATTGATTGATTGATTATGAGAAGTTGACTTACGTGATCATGGAGTTTGAGAAGTGCCATGATGGTTTGTCTGCAAGACTGAGATTCGGGAAAGCCACTGGTGTAATTCAGTCTGAGTTCCAAGGCCTGAGAACTGCAGAAGCTGATGGTGTACATCTCAGTCCAAGGCCAGAGAAGATAGGTTTCATCCAGTTTAGTGAGGTGGGAAAAAAAGGGGTAAATTCTCCTTCCTCTGCCTTTTGTTCTGTTCAGACCCTGAAGAGACTGGTCAGTGCCACCCACATTAGAGAGGTCAGTCTATTTTTTGAGTTCACCGATTCACATGTTAATCTCATCCTGAAATACCTTCACAGACATCCCCAGAATTGATGTTTAATCTGGGTATTCCCTGGCTAGTCAGATTTGACACATAAAATTACCCATCACAGTGTGCTTCTTAGTAGTAAAAGGAACTGATATCTATTATGATCCTTTTTATTTTAGTTAGTTTCTTTGGGATAAAGACAGCAGGTAGTGGAGAAGAATTTGGGGGGCTTAGAAGCCACCCAGTTTTCCCAATTTGAGTCATTTGCATCAAGGAGGCTTGACTTTGTTATCAATATGTTTCGCATCCCCTTACTTCCCTTATAATTCTCCATAATTATGCTCTTGATAATTTATGAAACTAAACGAAGACTTTTGTGTTGATTTCTTCTGAAGTGACATAAAAATGTACCTAATTTTATGGGTGGGTAGATGAACATGGAGACATTCAAAGTGATGGCAAATTTTGAGAACCTTTCATAGAGCAAACTACCGAACTTATTTTTTTGTCTTCTGACATGAATTCTGCTTTTGTGTTGACCATTATCCTCAGTAGTTTTAACTTTTTAAAGGGGATCATGAAGAGGAAATAAGTGGGTAACAGCTTGTTCTATTTGCTGTTCCTTGGCTTCTCCATTGTTCACAGTCTTTATTGGCTTTGCTGGTTCTGAAACCTGATTTCCTTGCTTCATCCAGTGCTTGTGACTTATTCATGCCATGGAAATTCAGAAGGGATTGATTTTACAAAAGCCAAAGGTCTGTTTATTGACTTACATGGAGAGATGGACCTTTCCAGTCCAATTCATTCAAGTCACAGTTTGGAGTATCTTTCTGTATTGATAAGTGAAGTACCGAACAACATAAAACACACTCATACTAACGACTGCTGAGGAGTTAAAAAAATAGGTCACAAAAAAATCCTCTAATGTTTTAAGAATTTGTGTTGGGCCGCATTCAGAGCCGTCCTGGGCCTCAGGTTGGACACGCCTGGTCTGCATGTTACTGAATTACGAGTGGAAGTTGAAGGTATTTGAGTACAGTTCTTCTGGGCCCTCTGGAGCTTGATGAATGTTTACAGTTATACCGTTACTTTGTTAATGAATGTGGTTTTAAAATAATTTGGTTTTAAATTTTTTAAATAATTAGTTTAAACTCATTTAAAAATACTTTGGTTTTAGATCATTTAAATAACTAGTCATACACAGATAACTCTTCGGCACTGGGTCTCTTTATGGAAAGCTGGTGGTGACTTGGAGGATGGCTGCAAGGAGCAGTAATAAATGTAATCTGGCTTTTATAAATATATAATTATTAAAGCTGCATGCCTTATTGTGGGGTTGGAAAGAGCCTGGGATTTATGATTACCTGAATCACGTACTTATACACAAGAACATGTAAGTGTGATGATTTTATAACCTAACTTTCTTTTCATTCCTTCTAAACATTTTAATGTATGTTTAAACAGAATAATTTTAAATTAACACATGTGTTTTATACACCTGGATGCAGTATTTCTCTATTAGCTAACATAATTGTTGAATGATTCTTTCCTTTTCATGATTTTTCCTGGTACATAATTTCTCCTAATATTGTGATGCCCTCTAGTGAATTCAGCCTTTCAGATGAGTTTATGAGATGCAGTAATCAGTACAATGAAATCTTCAAAAGAAACATTCTGGTAATTAGAACTGTTACTGTATGCCTTGTTGAGATGACATGTTTCTGCCCCTGGAAATGTTTAAGCCAGTGGATCCCAATCTATTCCCACATGTGTACCCCTTTTAAACCCATTTCTGTAAGTTGGACCCCTTGTTTTTAAAAGAGTTGTTTTTAAATATTGACACTTTTGTTCAGCACCTATCTTAATGTTAAATAGTGGAAATGAGGTAATAAGTTAGGAAAGAAAAATGACTACACTAAATGTATAATAGAAACCAGAGATGTAATTTTATAATATTCATAACAGTTAAATATTGATAAAGATGATCAAGTATTTAAACATTAAATAAACTATTTGAAAAGAGTCATGATTAGAGACAATGTACTTTTACTCAGTCAGTAACTAAACTGATCAAACAGTGTGTCTACGAATGTGTTTATATGTTTGGAGAAGTTTTGGAAACATCACAATGGATCTGAAACTGGGTAAGGATTGGTAGAAAAGTGGGGGAAGGGTTTATAGCTATGCCTTCATCAATCATCATTTGCTAATGTGATCTAATTTTGAAATGCCTCCATTAATGGTGATTCTAGCTTAACCTTTATTGTTCCATAACTAACATTTTGCATTTTTTTTTTTTTACTTTACTTGCTTTTTCACCATTATTGATTATTTTTCGCTTACCCCTGAACAGCCCAGCACATACTCCCATGGGTATGTGTACCACTTGGGAACTGATGATTTAAGCAATGATTTGATAATCTCTCATGAGTCTTATTGTTGAATTAAGTATAATTGTTGCAGAGGTCTTCTAAAATCTTCAGCTTCAAGGATCTAGATCAGGCCAGGGCAGACTTTTTCAGGGCAGGGGCTACTTCTTCAAGTGTCTCGGTTCACTAGTTATTTTATTATTCAGATGGTCACCCCAAAATTACTTGGTGGTTCACCAGTGGACTGCGATCAACATCTTACCCAGCCCTGTTCCAGATACAAATGAGCCAGTAGTCATCAGTCTGAGGGATGAGGGTTTTAGAGGTAGCGTTAAGTCATAGATGTGACTTCAAGTAATTTGTGTATGCATCAGTTTGGAGAAAACAACAGTAGCTAACTAACCTTTTATCAAACATTTATTCTGTTATGGAAGCTGCTTAAAAGAGTTTTCCTTTCTGTCATTTAATCATGAGGTAGGTACCATCTGTAGTTCTATCTTACCAGTCCAGAAATTGAGACCCAGAGAGGTTAAATAATTTGCCTAAAGTCTTAACATTAAGTGGTGGAACCGAGACCAGTTTATATCAAGTTATAGTGGGTAGGTTAAGGTAATTTTTAATTGTTGACAGGTTGGTAGTTCTCTGATGTGGTATTTAGTTGTCTATATCAAGCTATTTGGATACATTTGGATACTTTTGGATACATTGTCTTTACATAGCTGCACTTAAGTGTGTTGTTTCTTGTGTGCTTCGGTCACAGACACAACCGTTTCCCCATCTCACAGGAAGAGATGGGGGCCTATTGATCTCATGATCCCACCCAATTTGATTATCCTTTGATTCTCTGAAGCAAATGCATTAGCGAGGACAACTTAAAACAGTGGTGTCACCTCCCCCCCAATTTGTACCTAAATTTTTAATCCATTAAACATTTTTGTTTCATAATGTATTTACTTTAAAGACTTGACGGAATGATACAGTCTTACCTTCTTAGTTTACTTTCTGTAAAACCTTCATTCTTTAAAGTTTAGAGAATCTGCTCATTTCTGTGTAAGGATTCTTTGAAGGCATTTGTGACTTTTAGGTTTCTTTAGCTTTCAGAGTCATTTACCACTTTTATTGGATTTTAAGGTTAATATAGCTCTTGTCGTTCTGTTTTCATTGCCTAGATAAGTAGAAATTGATTTCTCCATTTGTCAGTAAGTTCATTTCATCAGATTGGTAGCTGGCTTTTTGATACCCTGGGTTCTCCTTATTTGTAATGTACTCAGGTTAGTGTTTGTTGTACTGAGAGAGTATACTTGTAGGATACATCTTCATCTAATTATTGGAAGGATAAGGCAAGCCATAAGAACAAAGTAATGTTATTTTATATATAAGGTAAGTTTTTTTTTTTCATTTCTAGAAACTTTTCTGGTGTTTTTTTTTGGGGGGGAGGGGTAGTTCCCTGGCTGGGAATCTGGTTTTTCTTTATGAAACTCTTCCTTGGCTCCAGAGCATTTGTATATAGTTCCTAACTTGTATATAGTAAGTTACATATTAATGATGGCCTTAATGGCTCCTGAGGCTCTGTCTCTGCTTCATTTCAGTTCTGTGCGTGCCTATAAACTTGATATTGTCAACATGCCCCTTTCTTTATCTCCATTTAGGTCTAAGAGATAAGTGAGAGAGAATGTGACAGAGAACAAAATACTAAACGTTTCTAATGGAAGGGGAGATGCTCAAAAGTGCTCAGCAAGGATTTCAAAGTCTAGAAGGACTGAGCAGGCCTCTAGAGAAGAATATTTCAATGAAAGTAGGAGCTTAAAAACGTCCCATGTGACTCCTTGTGCATTTTGGTAAAAACAGAGTTAACTGCTTTTTAGAATTTCTTGAGATTTTTGTGAATCCCCCCATTTGTTTTTCTTATTTCCTTGTCCTCCCAAAGGTTTTTCTCATAGAGAGAATATCAAAGGGTTATTTAAGGGACAGGAATTACGGGATAAGTTATGGTCTGAATTCAGAGGCTCAGGATCTGGGAACATAAGGTGAAGAGTGTTGGTGAAGGATAAAAAAAGGCATAAGTTGGTCACAGAGGCTTTTGGAAGAAAAGAAGGAGATTGGAATGGGTCTCCCACAGTTCATGAGAGTTAGTACAAGAGATTGGCATATTAAGATATAATTTTATAAATCATTATTTCAAGTTAAGTGTTTATTCATAGTGGTTAAAACTGTGTTATTAGTAGTGCTATGTTCAGGTATGTTTGAGTGAAGTTGGCTTTTGTAGGCTAATCTGAAAACCTAATCATTATGTATCATACTTTCTATAAGAAAATGTCTTCTGAATTCCAGACAGCTGACTTAAATGCTAAGTTTTAGAATACTACCTGCTCATGATTTGGGACTGTTGTCTCTGTCCATGTTTGATAAAATTTCCAACTTGCGACATTTGTAATCTGGGAACCAAATTTTTATTTGACTAAATTAGATAAACTGGAATAGTGATATGTATGAAAGTAAATATTTACTCCAAACATTGTAATCTCATTGACTGACATAAGTTAGAGATGATTACACTTTATAAGTTTTTATTTAAGTTACTTTGGTAACCAGAAACTACAATAATACTTAGAATGGTGTTTGTTACTGAAGACTTGATTTTGTATTATGCAAGCATAAAAAAAAATCTTTGCAATTTAGATGAACTTTTGACTGCTGACGATGACACATAGTAAAGGGAAAATCAGACCTTCTGGGATCTGTTAATAGTTGGGTTGCCCAACTGCTGTGTTTCTTTGACTACATCATTTCTCCCTTCTGGGCCTTAGCTTCTTCAACTGCAAAATAAGAATGTTATAACAGCAGTCATGAAAAAGAATGGACCATTGCCACACTTACTAATATGGATGAATCTCACAAACATAATTTTGAATTAAAGAAACCAGATGCAGAAGAATATGTACTTGTTGATTCCATTTAGATAAAAAACAGGTAAGACTAATTATGGTCCTTGAGTCAGTTTAGTGGGTACCATTGGGGGTGGTTAATGATTGGAAGAGGCTTCTGGTTGCAAGTAATGTTCTGTCTTGATCTGGGTATACCCACTTTGTAAAAATTCATCAAGCTCTACACTTAGCATTTGTACCCTTTACTGTGTGCTTCAGTTGAAAAAAAGGCTGAAAGTATGTACTAAAACAAAACACAAAATAAAAGAAAGTAAAAGAAACAAGGACTGACTGGCTCAAAGCCAGGAGAACTTGGTTCAAGCCTGTCAGCAACACCCCTAAAAATTTGTTATTTTAGGCCATCCGTTGGCGTCTCTGCGCCTTGGTGATTGCATCTGTAAATGGAAATGGTGCCCGCTTTCTGTATTACAGTTGAGGCAAACATTTGAAAGCGCCTGGCAACTAGTGCTCTCTGAATGTAAAGCTGCTTCTGAATTCCTGAAAAAATCTAAAGAGGTAGTAGCCATTTATTTGACTTTCTTCCTTTTTTATTCTACGCCACTCAACAAGCAGTAACTGAGCTCTTTCCAAGAGTGCTGAGGCTATAATAGTGAACAGTATCAACGTGGTCCTCACAACCATACGACTGTGGAACTAACACTCTAGAGGGAGTGACAAGCTGAAAATCAGGAAACAGATCGAATAAAGTAACTGCAGGTTGTAATGAGGGCCATAAAGGAAGCCATCAGGATCAAGGCAGAGAGGAACTTGCTGTAAGTCGTGGTCAGCCATAGTTAAAGCTGACACCTAAAAGGAAGAAAGGAAGGTAGTTAAGCAGAAAGTCTGAGGAGACCATTCTAGGCAGCCTGGACAATTTGTACAAAGCCCCCCGGCAGGTAGTGACCTGTGGGAGAACCTGACAGAAGACAGTGGTTGGAAGACAGGTGCCGGGAGCGGGAGATGATAAATTTAGACAGATGGGTAGGAGCCAATTAATATAAGACTTGTAGGTTTTGGTGGGGATTTAAGTTTTACTCTGGGCTCAATGAAAATACCATAAAAGGCCTTAAACAGGAAAATAATGTAATTAGATTCACATTTTAAGATTTTTTTTTTTTTTGGGGGGGGGTGTCACAGTATGGAGAAAGGACTGGTGGTAGGTGGGTAGGAGTATGGTTTGGCCAAATGTGAAATAGAGGACATTACTAGTAGTTTAAGCAAAAAAGGATGATGGCTGGGATCAGGTGGTAGCAATTGATATTGATGGAAAATGTTGGATTTAGGATATATTTTGGAGATAATGTCTTACTGATTATATTGGATTTAAGGGGTGAGGGAAAGGAAGGCATGAAAGATGACTCCTAGGTTTCTTGATAGAGACTCTGGATGGATTCTGATACCATTTACAGAGATGGATAAAAATTAGGACTCAGTTGGGGGTAAAGGAAGGGAGAGGAATAATCATGATATTTATTCTGTATATGTACAGTTTAATAGAACTATTAGATACCCAGTTATCAGGTAATCAGGTGAATCTGTGAGTCTGGAGCTCAGAGGAGAGGATTGTGCTGGAATATATTTTGGAAAGGTCAGCATAAGGGTAACATAGAGGAAGGAGGGAGGAGGAAAAGAATCGAAAGAAGACAACCAGTGTCTGAGTGATAGGAAGTCCAACTAGTTAGAGGTCCAGTAGAGTAGGAGGAGCTAACCGAGGAGACCACGAGAGAGGGATCAGGGAGGTCAGAAGAAAATCCAGAGAGTGGTGTCACAAAAGCCAAGAGAGGAGAGCATTTTAAGGAGGATGTGGCCATTTATATGGGATGCTAACAGGAGGTGGAGTAAAATGAGAACAGAAATGGCCACTGGATTTAGCAGTATGAAATGAAAGTAGACTGTTTGCTCAAGTGGTTTCCGTGGAATGGTAGAAGCAAAAAGCTGGATTGTAGTTGATTGAAGAGGGAATGGGAAATGAGAGACTTTATGTTGTCCTTATTAATACATTTCTCTGTTGGGTGGAAATGTGACTTAATATATGGGACGAGTCTTAAAACCCATTCAATAAGCTTTGGGTTTGCCATTGTCCATAAATAGTTGTGGGAAATTTAGCATTGGTTTATTTTAGAGTAAAATTGAATGTGCAGGCTGTGTTAACTTCTAGAGTTAGTATTATATTAAAGTGAAACTTGTAGTATGTATTTACCTTTTTAGGAAAGTAATTATGAGACTTGAAAATCATGCAAGGACTATTTCATTTTGAAACACTTAAAAATTCATTTTGGTTTTTGTAATTACAGTGTTTCAGAAAGAGAGACATCTAAACAGGGATTGATTGTATTTGGCAGTTACGTCCATGTTCTAAATTAAGCATTGTTTCTGTGGTTTAGATTTTTCCTTTATAAATAGAATTTTAATTAGTGTTAAGTTAAACTTTTTTCCCCAAGCATATTATAATTAGCATTGGTTACAACTTAATCCTAAAATATATATAATAAATTCAATAATATTTTATAATTACTTCTATCATTAAATGAAAAAAAATTCTCTGGTTTATGTTTTTCCGGTTTTATTAAATAAGAAAAAAGAAGTTACTACATTGCCTGCTTGATGCTGTCACTGGGAGTGATGTTACTTGTATTTTGGAGTCTTACGGTCTTACGTACCCTTACTGCTCATTTATATAGTCTTTTGAGTATGCTATGTGTTAATGTAGCTACTGGGAAAGAAAGTATTACTGTGGGGTCTATTAATACTTTGCAAATGTGATTGGTCTGCCAATTCAGGCCTACTGCACTGACCAACACATAGATCTTTTAAAAATTCTAAGGACCAGCAGTTTGGGTTATAGGAAATTGTTTAGGAGAGTTGCTAAGAAGCACTTTCTCTGGAAAAAGATACATCTGAGGTCTTGGTTTTTTAATTTCCTAGGTGTCAAATACAAGGAAAGTCTGGAAAACTGTTACAGCCAAGAGGAGCCTAGGGAGACATGATGACCAAGTGTAATGTGGTATCCTAAAGCAGAAGAAGGACTTTAGGTGAACATTAAGGAAATTTAAATAATGTATAGACTTTAGTTACTGAAGTGTGTTAATATTTATTAATTGTGGTAAATGTACCATATTAATGTAAGACGTTAATAATAGGGGAAACTGGGTATGGGGCATATGGGAATTTTGTACTACAAACAAAATTTTTCTGTAAATTTAAAACTGTTCTAAAACAACAAATAAAAGTTATTTAAAAATATGGATTAGGAGATACTTTTATAGCCATCATTGGAAAATGTGGTGTCATACTTCATAACTCTGGTTATTTAACCTTTATGGATCTCAGTTTCCTTATCTTTAAAACGGGGATATAACAGTGCCAAATCTTCATAGGGTCTTTGTGAGGATTAAATGAGGAGATGCAAAGGTCCTAGCATACTGTCTGTCTAGCATCATAAATGCTCAATAAATGATGTTAAACAAACAGTAATGATACCAATCACAAGCTTTTAAATGTCTGCATAAAAATAAAAGCATATTCTTACATTTTGATTGAGTTGTAAGAAGTTTATGGCCTGACTGCTTTGAACCTGAACTACAATATTAGCCATCCTTAGTGGATTTTTCTGCAGCTTCTCCCTGCCTCCTGCATATAGCAGTTGGAATTGGCATTATTAAATGTGTGTGTTTTAAAATCAAATTGCATAGTATTACAGAATTTTTGAGATTCCCAGTTGTTTTAATTTGAATTAAAAACTAAAACCCATGTGGAGTTTACAAACAATTGTATTTTCCTCTTCCCAATCCATGAAGACCATTAAGCAGTGTAGTTTTGGGGAAAAATTACTGAACTAGGAATTTGGAGGCTTGATTTTTAGTCCTTAGTTTAGCTCTAAATAGATGATTTGGGACAATTTCTTTTACCCCCTGGAAACTTAGTTTTCTCACTGGTAGAATGAGAGAGTTAGACTGAATGATATTTAGTTATAAAGTTGATTTACATTGACATCCAACTGAGAAATGTGCTCAGAGCAGTCTCTTTGGGAGGCTTTACCTTTCCAGGGCTGCCTCACAAGAAAATTATCATTGCTTTATGTTTACATCCCATTTTTGACCCAGTTCTATTATCTGCTTGGTGATTCATCATATTCTCTATAGCAGTGCCCATGTGACTCCTAAATTGCTTCAGAAATTCAAATCCACTTTCTAAGTTTGAAGATTTGTTATCATTCGTTGAGGATAAATACTAGAATGTGCAAAAGGTTCTGTGGAGATTTTTCAAAAAGGAATTTTAAAAGTATTAAAAGCACTGACAGCATTGTTGGAATAAATATAGACTCTCAATCAAGTCAGTCTTCTTGAACCCTACAGGTCTCATTTGAAAATAATGACTTCTGGTATTTTGAAAAAGTTTATTTACTTTTCTGGGACTTACCATTGTACTCTGTAACCTAGATTCGAGACACTTTAAATTTTTAATGTTTTCTCCATGTCACATAACTCATAGCTTTGTAATTCATCAACATTATTGTATTGTAATTTTAAGATCACAGCTCTAAAAGATTGTTATGGGCAAGAGCTATGCTATGCAGAACAAAATCCCTATTGCAGGTCTAGTTTCTGTTTCTTTGTCTATAGTTTAGAGGAAAACTAAAGTTTGTCCATATATTTAATAAATCTTGGCCATCAAATTTTAGTATGACCAAAACTGGTATGATCAGAGTGTATAAGTATGTGTATGTTTGTCTAAGTCTGTAACATTTAATAACATGTTTGTAAGACATTTTTAAAAAGTGGCTTATTTTTAAATAATTAAATTGGATTAGTCATCAAATATTATTTCAGTTTTCAAATGTTTGGTAAATTGAATTTCAGTGTACAGAAATTCTATTTGTAGATATAACTTTTCAGATCTTTTACCATGGTGATGGTATGTTATGTATTAAAGTTTTAAAAAGCAGTAACTCTCAGTTAAACAGAAAGTTTTTTAGAACCTAATTCAGTTATCCAAACATGAACAGACTGCTATATGGTAGAAGTA
This sequence comes from Lyroderma lyra, assembly GCA_004026885.1. Taxonomy (NCBI): domain Eukaryota; kingdom Metazoa; phylum Chordata; class Mammalia; order Chiroptera; family Megadermatidae; genus Lyroderma; species Lyroderma lyra. The sequence goes on along the minus strand of PVJL010002817.1, from coordinate 135,920 downwards.
GTTTTTCATAATCATTTCATAATAATAAATCATAATAGAGTACCATATGCTAGAAGTAGTTTTTCATAATTATGCAGTAATAATTTTGTAATAATAATTTGATTTTTCACCAAGTAATACTTGAATAATTTCCATGGAAAGCATTACGATAAGAGATACACATTATTATTGGAAACTGCTTTAGAAAGTACCAGCAGATAAGTTTTCATTGTGTGGTTGCTTTCATTTGCTTTGGTTACCCCTTAGCTGCGTACTTCTAGCCGACTGGAAAGATGCATGGCTAACATTTACATGAGTGTTTGGAACTTACTGAAGCATGTATCAGGTTTCTAATAAGTGGAATTTGCACCATTTTAATTTTCTGACAGCTTTTTTTCTTTCCATTTTTAAGGAGGCATGCTATACAATGTTATCTTTTTCAACCCTCCTATTAAAGTTATAGAGGGGAAAAGGTAGAAAAAGTTATTTTCATAAAACTTTGGTTTTACTAGAGGCTAGGAATTAGTTTTCTGTCTTTAATAAGCACATATTTTCATTGGTCATAGTTCTTAAGTGTTTGCTTTAAACTTAGTGTTTAAATTTAATGTTCCTTTACTCCAGATAAAATTCTTATTTTCATTTCAAAGTTAAATGATTACTTTTTTTTTAATCTAGTAAAAAAGAGCATTTTGCTTTCTTTATTACTACAACAGTAACTAACATTTCCCTGCTTCTAACCTATAGTAAATAATTTGCCAGAATAATAGACCATTTTTAGATTGAAAGTAGTTATTCAGAAAATAAAATTTTGGGTTAATGCAATAGCAGATTGTTTTTTAGTTTGCTAATTTACTGTTTACTTAAACTCCCCTTTTGAGTTTAATACTTGTCATTATATGTTATATGTTTGTACAAGGGTTTGAAATTGGGTTGGGAAGAGTCAGCTTTTTTTTTTCCCCCAATCTTTGGGGCATGTATTTTGAGCAAAGTTTATATTTGTAAGACTTACTCTCCACTCTCAGGTAACTCATGTTTTTTATATTTAAATCCTTATGACTACTTAGGACTAATAAGTCTGTCCTAATTTCCAAAGCAATACAGGTTTCTTAGAAAAATATTAACGCATTAAAAATATACAGTAACCTGGAAAGTGGAAGTAAATCACCATTGCTTACAGGACAAAGACTGAATTTGTTATAGTCAGTAAAGGGCATTATCTTAGAACTGTGATAGCTTTAAATGCCATGTTGAATAACATTTTTAATGTAAAAATTAACCATGACATTTTAACTTTATAATCACATCATGTGTAAGTCAGAAAATTGAATTATATTACAGGTATATAATGATAAAATTAATTTAGGGTTAACAGGTTACCAGCTTGTACTTACTTTTCTTACTAGACTGGTAGAAACTTTGACATTATATGGGGATTGGTCGTCAGTTTACACTGGGGAACCGTTGACCAGACCAACCTCATCTTCTGTCACTACTCCTCAGAATATAGCCTGAATTCCTCATTTTCATTCATGTCGTCATTCCCTTGTTCCTGGATACCTCCGTGGTTCATTTCACATCCTCCTTGTGGCAGAGACACTAGTTGTCCACCAAAACTTGTTCTTTTCTTCTTCCTGAGCCTAGAGGTAGCTCTTGTTTCCCCGTCGCTGAGTTCTAGCCAGTGGAGTGTGAGTAGAAAGGGCAGTTGTGGTTCTCTCTATTTTTTCCTTTTCTGCTGGCTGGCTGGGCATGATAATGTGGAATTTGGGGAAAGTAGAGTCACAGTGGAAGGAACTTGGATCCCTGAATAACTGTGTGGAAGAGACTTGTCCACCAACCAGAACCTTCCTCCCTATCCTGCTACTATGACATATGCACGAAATAAACTATTGTGTTAAGTTTGATTCTATTTGTTACCTCAGTTTCACTTACTTTAACAATACTACTTAACTTAGGAGGCAGTTTCTGACTATTCCAGTTCACTTAGATTATCATTTTTTTCTTCCAAAATTCTGCGGTACTTATTAGATATTTGCTGTTCACATTTTTAAAAAATTAAAAACAAAAGCAGGGAATAAAAAGCTAGTGTACATGTCTCATTCACAAAGACTGTAGGCTTTAGGAAGACAGTGACTTTGATACTTTTGTGTTCTCTATGATACACAGTTTGGGCAGGCACTCAGTAAGGACCATAAGGAATACATGTTGGGAACAAATATTTAAAATAAGGCATAGATATTGGTGTATACAGTGGTGCTAAATGTGGTTAACTTTATTTTTGTTTTCTCTGATTAGACTTTCATTCTACAGGAGAAACATGTTAGAGAAAACCCATAATTTAATAGAACAGACATCCTAATGAAATTTGTATTAGTGAAGCCACTTTCTTTTCTCACCTCTCCCTCCCTTTTTCCCTTCTACAAACTTTAAACTTTTACAAGGTGTCATATTCTAGATCCTGGGGGTACAGTGGTAAATAAAACAAAAATTGTTGCCCTGTGGAATTTATAGACAATAAACAAGTAAAACATTTGGAATGCTAAGTGTGATCAGTATCTGGGAAAAATAAAGTGGGGGTTGAGGGTGGGGGTGGCAGGTGATAGAATGATGTTTGAAGTGGGTGCTACATGGGGTTAGTGTTACAGTTTTTCAATTGGGTGGTCAGAAAAGGCCTCTTGAGAAAGTGACCTTTGGGACAAGACCTGAACCAGGTGACTAGAAACTATGTGGGTAACTGGAAAAAGAGCTACTAAATATAGGAGACCACAGTGTTCTTCTGACTGAGGTAAGCATGATGAAAATGTTCTAAAATTGACTGAAATGTACACTTTAATGTGTAAAGTTTATGGTATGTGAGTTATATTTCAATAAAGCCATTGCAAAGAAAACCATGAAAGCATTAAAAGTCATCATCAACCTGGGGAAAACCTTTCTTTCCTTATTGCTCTCCTTAGAAATGTTTCATTATGTAGTAGTAATTACCACAGCAAATCGTGTGAGTTATGTTGCAGTTAGACTTGGGTACTGTGAAGCACAATAACCATTATGAATATTAGTAAATGTGTATTGGATTACTTTGTAAGTTTTAAAAAATTCCAACCCTAAAATCTAGTCATGTATATACAATCTTTATTACTTGCTGCTACAGTAATAGTATCTATTTATAACTTGGGGACAAAAGGCAATGGCTTCATGCACAGTAATGTCTGATTTGGGACTGATCCCTAAGACCTACGTGGAAGGAACGGGAGGGATTTCCACTCCATGAAGAAGTAGAGATGATTCACAGCCTCTTAACACACAGTCAGGATACAGTGAGGGAAAGAATGAGTTCTGTGTCATCTAGTCGAGGAAGAAAGGGTAATTCTGCCCACAGGTCTTTCAGGGGTTGGGGAGTGCTCTTCGGCCTTAGCCTGGCCTGAAGAGAGGCAGTCAAGGCTCCAGCTGCTTGAGTGCAAGAAACCCACCATTGCTCTTAAAACACTGCAAAAAGCTGGTCACACTCTTACCTTGCAGATGAGGCATTTGTATCTAAATTTATACAGATGCAGCTAAATCTATCTACATCAGTTTGCTTTTAGTAACAATAATAACCAATATTTACTAAGTATGTACTATGCACCAGTTGCTGCTCCAAGCACTTTACACGTATTAATTAATTCATCTGATTTTTGTAACCTCTTGACCCATACTGCTGTTACCCCTATTTTTACAGTTGAGGCAGTAACAGATTGGAAGTTTCACAGTTATTAAGTGACAGAGTTGGGATTCAAACCCAGATCATCTGACTACAGGCTTTGGCTAATTTGGAGGTGAACCTGATGTTGAAGAGGAGTAAGTTTCATTGTAGGAGGCCTAGGCTCAACATGGAGATTTCCCTGGGAGCTTCTGCTAATATACCAAGTTACTTTACTTTTCTGGGTTTCTTCATCTGTAAAATGAGTTTCAAGAAACTAGGCCCTTCAAGTGCTTCCTGTTGGACAAGTCTAAGATTTTGAACTAACAGATTTTAATGCCTAAGTTATCTTATTAATTCTTTTCAACAAATTTATTTTAATACAGCATGAAAATTTTATTGTAGATTTAATCTTACCTTGTAGTTACCACTATGCATGATATGCTCCTGTGTGTAGAAATGTATTAATCTGCACTGTCCAAGGTGGTATCCACTAAACACGTGACTTTGAGCACTCGCAGTGTGGCTAGTGCAAAATGAGATGCAGTGTAAATTTAAAATACACTGTATATTTCATAAATGTAGTATAAAAATGAATATAAAATAGCTTTTTAATTACTTTGGATTGATTGCATGTTGAACTGATACTATTTTAGATGTATTGGGTTAAATCTATTAGAATCAATTTTAGTGGTTTTTCTTTTTATTTTCTTAAATGTGGTTAACTACAAGATTTCAGATTACATGTGTGGCTTACATTATATTTTTATTGGATAGTACTGTTGTTGGGAGTCCTAAATGAGAGAAAGAAGGGGTGGTTCTGATGCATAGGAATGTATGTGACCAAGTGGTAACCAACGAACTTTTTATAATTAAATGAGTGGTATCAAAAGGAAGTACAGAATTAGCCATTACTTTTCTTTTTTTTTTCTGAGAAGCTATCATTTAGGCGTTAGCTGTAGGAGAGATAACACAAATTATAATGCTGTGTCTTAGTTGAGCATACATTAGATATTTATATTGCACATATTATATAAATATACTTAAATACCATCCTAAATTAGTTCGTAACCTAAATTAAGAAGAAAAGTATTTTTTGGCTACCAAATAGATGTGCTATGCTATGGATCATACAAGAATACATGTCACAGATCACTGTTCTATAGAAATCATATACATGTGAAAAAATGAAATACGATAACACTATATACATCACAATGGACAAATAAGCCTTATGAGAATTCTGAGGAAAGGGCAAAACTATTTTGAACTAGTAGTTTGGGAAGGGTTACTGGAAGAGCAGAGAATCGAGCTGGTCCTGTTGGATGGGTTGAATTTCCTTAAGTGGAATGAAGAGGGTATATGAGCAAAAGCTTAGACATGAAGGCAACGGGAAGAATTCAGCCATGGCGAGAGAGGAGAGTGTTAGGAAGCTAAATGGTTGGTGAAATTTTCAAAAATTAATTTAGGCCAGATTATAGAAGACCTTGAATTTCCAGGTGTAGGTTGGATTCCTTAAGGAGTTTAGAGTTGAGGGGAGGGAAAAAAAGCTTTGAGTTTATGATACTTTATTCTTGAGTTATTGCTTCTGTGGTAGCAAATAAGTTATGATCTTGACTTAAAATTAAAATGCTAGCTATTGTTAGTTGTTGGTTATAAGAAATACTGGAGAGCTTAATTTTTTGGTTACCAGTCAAATCCAGTGTATAAAATTGGCTTGTTAGCTTCATCTCAGACTTGCTGGTTGGAAGAATTTTATATCACATAGCAAAGCTGTCTATTTTTTAGAGATGACAAATCAGTATTTTGCACTGAGTGTTAATTTTATTTATAAATTTACACATACTGTGAATTTATGCCCTTATGTACAAGGCACCCTAAAACTTGTTCTTATTTTAAAGCTCTGGCTTATCTGGCTCCACCATCTCATTAGCCTAGGAACTGTGGGCTACATTATTTAACCTGCTGAATCCCATGTTTTTGTTTGTTTGTTTGTTTTTGTTCTAGTTTTATAATAAAACTGGAAAGATATCTCCCTCCCAGGGGTAAAGAGATTGTCCAGTGAGATAAGACAGTTTCAAAAGAACGTACTCATGTTTGACACATTATGGAGGTAGACACTCAGTCCATTTTTTCTTCCTCCTTCCTGATTTCAAAGTGGTTGTCAGTAGAGACGTCTTACTACATAGTTTAAATATAGTTTCATGTAGCAGAACTCATAAAAAAAAATTTGGAAGGCAGTTACTTTTGCAAAGTCTTTATTCATTATAATAACTTGATTTTTAAAAATGTTGCTATTCAGAAGAACTTATTGATGTTTAAAAAAAAGATAAGCTTTTTATGAAGATTCTACACAAAAGTGTTTCTACAAAGTTATTTTATTTAATGAGCTAAAAGCATACTCTCATGGTTGCATTGAAAGGAAATGAAGTCTGGGAAAAATATTCTGTACCTGCCATTTTTTTGTATTACGCCATTAAGGAAATGCAGTTAAATTTTTTCTTTAATTGACTTTTTTTTTTTCTTTTGGCACACATCCATGAATGTTAAAATATGTGCAGATTTGTATAACCACCATCAGTCAGGTTATGAAACAGTTCCATTACTCCCCAACTCCCTTGTGCTGTTCCTTCATATATCTCCCTAATCTCTGGCAGCTGCTGGTCTGTTTTCCATTTCTTCCATTATGGTCAGATTATGGAGGATATTAAAAGATAAATATCTTATCAAGTATGATATCAACTAAGATAAGATGAGAAATATCAAGTAAGATAATTATGTGAAAGTACTTAGCGTATAGAAGCATCTTAATAAAAAGTAGTTTCATACATAATATTAGGTCAATAGATGAAGGATTCTTCTATAGAGTCAACTTTGTGTAATCTTTAACAACTTTTTCTTCCTGACTCAGAGCTTTCACAAAGTCTGACAATTCAGTTCACAAACTCATCCTAGAAAAAGTGCTATATACCTGATTGCTGAATATCACTATGGTCACCTTCTAAGTCCTCCCCTTGCGAAGCTGTGCACTGATGCCAGCACTTAGTCCACCCTTCAAAGCAATTTTGGATCTTTTTCTGGAATGGCCATCAGAGCTGTCATTGTATTAACCTTGTACTGAATGTCATCAAAATGTCTTCTTTTCAATATTTTCTATATCTTCAGGTAAAGAAAAAAGTCACTGTGGGCCAGATCAGGTGAGTAGGGAGAGTATTCAATACAGTTATTCATTTACTGGCTAAAAACTCCCTCACAGACAGTGCCATGTGAGCTGGTGCATTGTCATGATGCAAGAGCTGTGAGTTGCTGACAAGAAGTTCAGGTCGTTTTTCACACAGCCTTTTCAGCACTTCCAAACAGTAAATTTGGTTGACTGTCTAGTTGGTACAGATTTGTAATTAACAATCCCTCTGATATTAAAAAAGCTTAGCAACATTGTTTCGACTCTTGATTTAGACTGATGGAACTTTTTGGTTGTGGAAAATTGGCTGACTTCCATTGTGCACTTTGATGCTTTGTTTCAGGTTTGTATTCGTATACGCATGTTTCATCACCAGTGATAACATGGCCCAAAACATCATCTTGACTCTCCAAAATGTCCTTTGCTTTTTGTTCATCGGTGAGCTCCTTCAGGACCATTTTGTACACACCTTTCTCACGCCAAGATTTTCAGTTAAGATTTTCCTAATAACTCTTTCTCTGTCGATGTTTACTTGGTCTGTTATGCTTCTTAACAGCCAGGCTATGATTTTGATGCACAGTTCAACAAATTTTTGCAATGCTTTCTCTCCCCTCAGAAAAAAATTTAATCCATTTCTACACTGCCATTTTCTTCATCATTATCCCCATAAAATTGGACTAACATGTCCCTGATTTTATTTCTACTCTTGCCAAGTTTTAACAAGAAATTTAATGTTTGTTTGTTGCTGTAATTCAAGCTCCAACATTCTTGCAACAGCATACAAAAACATACAGCAACAATAATGAATGCCACTCAGCAAGACACCAGCACACGTTGACATGCACACAGCTGTGAGACATACCAGGGTTATGACACCTTACCGAGTTGTTTGTACAGTGCTGCCAACTTTAAGCGCATGATGGCAAGTTCGTGAACTTAGTTTTGAAAGGTTTTTGTTCCACATGGTCCTAATTGATGGAAATCTCTGTGTTATTTAATTCCTTTAACCTTGTGTTCTTCATAAGAAAAAGTGGACAGTAAGCTCTACCTTGAAGTGTTATGGCCATCAAATGTGATCATATAAAGAAATGTAAGTACATGTGTATGTGTATGTAATGGTGGCCTGGCCCATAGTAGGTATTCTGTCAATTTTTAAAAACTGTGTTTTATAAATAATACGATTTACAGTAACTTAGGAATCATTCGGTAAAGGAATATCTTGTCCTCCTCATGTCTGCATCTTCTCTCTTTTCTCACCCCGAGCTCCCAGAATGGGAAGGCTGATCCTCGAAGCCTCACGTTCCTGGTGTAGGTGCCATTTGAAGTGTAGCACTGATCTCTCTATTTAGGAGTGAAGGGGAATACACCACACCCATTTAGCTTGATCTTACTATTTCAGGATTTATTTTACATTATGTCCATTTCATAAAATGTGATTTTTAAAAATTGATGATTGGGTCATATGGGCTGAATCTTTGCCAACCCTTAGTGCTTCCTTTTGAACTTGCATTCCTAAGCTCCTACTATAATAGTGTTTTGTTTTGTTTTTTTACATTTTTATCTTTTTCTTAAAAGTCGAGTATACTGTGTTGTAATAAATAACATCCTAGGTGATGAGATAGAGTTGCTTTTCTACAAATTAGTTAATCAAGTAGAGAAGTGGATTTAGTATTTTTTGTCTTTGCCCACAAATCATCGTGTACACTGTTTTTACATTATTAATATTCAAAATATTAATAGAATCGGTAAATTATAGGGCTGAAAAGCAACCTTTGAGATTTTTCTAGTTAGTTGTTTTTTTTTAATTCATTTTTATTGTTAGACTTATTGGGGTGACATCTGTTAGCAAGGATTACATAGGTTTCAGGCATACAATTCTACAGTGCATTGTCAACTTGATGTATAATAAGTTCACCACCTAATGTGACTTCTCTTTCCATCACCTTATATTTAGCTTCCCCCCTCCTCTCCTGCCCCCTCCCCGTCTCCCTTCCCTGACCCACTCGTCCCTAAATAAACATTAAACATTTGATTGTGTCCATAGGTTATTTGTTTGTTCATTTCTTTTTCTAGTTAGTTCTTAATTCTCTGTAACCCAAAACCCCCTTTTCATAGTCACTATTTTGTAATACTCTCTTCAGTGTCCTGAAATGAAATTTATAGTTAATGAAATTCTTTTACCCATGTGATGAAAATAAATCAATATGATTTCTTAACTGTAATATAAAGGTAAAACAAGGAAAATGAAATATGAGTTATGAGTATGCAGAAGACAAAAAACAAAGAAACAAAGAACTACCCAACAGAATTCTGAAATGCTGCTAGGGGAGTACTGTGCCTCAGACAACCATGATGTAGACCCAGTTTTTTCATTTCATAGTTAAAGTAAGGGGTGGGGTGAAAGGGCAGAGGAGGGCGAGTTGGACAATGGGGCTTGGTATTACCTTCTCAGAATTACACCAGTGTGTTAGTAGTAGAGGTTGCACAGAGAATCCAGGTTTTGTGATCTGCTATGCTGCCCTTGTTTGTGCTTCTGTAGCGGTCTTTTATAAGAGGAGAATAAACCCAATGGGTGATGAATCCAGAGTTATATAAGCAGTCAGTAGGTACAAAATTTATTTGCTTTGCGGTTTTCTAAAAATTATATGAAAATATTTTTTTGTTTTTAAATGAGGTATTAGTAGCTGAGTATTCTTGACTTATTGCTTGCTGTGGAGATACAGATAATATATTGGGGTTACTCTTTCTGAATTAATTTGTTGGCTAAGTGGAGCTCTCTGATATAGTGACAGCACATTGTATCTTTAACCTTTGGCCCTACCTCTGGCATAGAGCGGCCTCCCAGTTAGTTAATGGAGTTTCTTGGGGTCTTTGTTCTGGATAGTGTGTAGGTGGTAGATGTATGGGCACAGGTAATAATAACTCTGAAGGACATTTTGTAGGTTCAGAGCCATCTCAAGAATTCCCATTTTCTGGCTTTATGACCTGGGGCACAAGCATTTCTTCATCTGTAAAATTTCTTTTCTTTCTCACTGGTTGCCATAGGGTCAAATGAGAGTGGAAAAGAATGTGGCGTACTGTACTGTGTGATATGCAGATGCAATAGATTCATGTTAATTAAAAGCCTAGCATTCTTTTATATTTCTCCCTCTCCAAGATTATAAAAGAGAACATAGTCCTATTTCAATGCTCTGCAATTGGTATATTATTATTAATTAATTTTAAATTATAGTTGAAATGTATTAGTTTCAGGTGTGTAATGTAGTGATAGTGATGAGATATTTATATAAGGTACAAAGTGATTACCCTAGTAAGTCTAGTACCCAACTGATACTATACATAGTTTTATATTATTATATACATAGCTATATTATTATAATGAAAATTCTTAATATGAATCTTAGTTCATTCCTTGAACCCAGTGAACACCTACCTGCCTTGGAAACATGGGATGACACACACATTATCCTCTCCCCAGCTCCACCTGCTCAGCCCCCAGTAAACACACAAACAAAAGCCAAAACCAAAACCAAACTTTTCTATTTTAGCTCCACAACTTAACTTAGTCAAGGAAGACTTGTCTGGCTTTCCTAGAAGAGCACATAGCCTTTTAAATGTGCTTTCATAACCTTTAGGATAACATTACTGTTTACTTATTTGAGTATTTGATTCTCCCACTATATTGAAGGTTTCATGAGAATTTGGTCTGTTATGTACTTTGTCCTTGTGTTGAATGTAAAAGTATTATTTCCAAAATACAGTAAAATTGGCACTCAGAGGAGATGTGCCGGGTTTATCCTCCAGTGTGAGCCCTCTCTGATATTCTATTGTTTCTGGAGGTGCTTGGAGTAGATCACAGTATGAAGCAACCTTATCACCAGCTCAGATTCCTTTTTACTTTTGTTTTAATTTCTTGGAGGAGCAGGAGCATTTGTCCTCGATAACTTTTAGAATGTTGCTTCTGAAGTTTATCAGTTCTGTGGAATTCTGTAGTAAATTAACGTAGATACTTTTGACTTTAACATATACACTGAATTCTTTTTTCATAAAGATTCCAGGTAATCAAGGGTACTGCTGTTTTAAAGAAAAACTGAGATTTTGTTTATTTAAATGGTAGACTTTGCATTGAGAACTAATATTTTTGTGGTATTTTGTTTAACATCTGAAAGACATTTTACTTTTTTGTAAATATTTTTATTTTAAGAAGAGTGTAATTTACTTTTTTGTAGCAACCTTCTGATTTTGTAATTATTTTTTCTTTTATTTTTGGACGATGCTTTTTGCTTAAGTCCAACAATTCCTTTTCTCATTGTTGATTTCTTGAATATGTGTTTATGAAACTCTTTACATTCAGCAGCTATGCCTCATTAACTTAATCCTGGCTTTACTTTGTTGGACTTATGGTTACTTTGTTTCTTTTTCTTAATGTGTTGACAACCATACTTTTTATAACCCCATTTCAGTGCTGCTAACTTAGGGTGTTTGTTTTAGTAGGTACCTATTACTTTGCTACTGTTTTGGTGTTTTTGTTTGTTTGTTTTTTGCTTCTTCTTTTTTTTTTTTTTTTGCCTGGACCATGGATTTCCCCTTTCTCTTATAGTCTGACAAATGTAATGTGTCATTATACCTTTAATAAAACATTTTAATATTTGCTTCCTTTCTACAATATGTTTTTCATTTTGCTTATATCTATTAAAAGAAAAAAATGATAGTTGAGTATTTTATTTACAAAATGATGGTGTTTTCATTCAGTTTATAATAATGTATAACTTTAAAAATGTCTTATTAAAGGTAATGACATAACTATAGAATTTAGAAATAATGTGATCAGCTTCTATTGTTTTGACAAATTTTAATATGAAACAGGAAGAAAAACATTTTATTCTCTGTGTAGTCAAATTACTTGTTGCCTGCGCTCCTGCAACAGTGGTATTTTATACCTTCTAGTGAATACCAGTAATAGGTATTAGGGAAAACAAATACTGATGTTAGAGTATCAACTCTTATAACTGGAAAACATTATACCAATGTCTTTATATTTTATAATTCACATTTTAGACTTCTCATTAGTGGTTTACTTTATCCTCAATTATGTACTAGTGACGGAGCCTCTCCAGTACATCACTATAAGGAATCCTGGCTCCTGATTTTTTCCCTTTGAAATAAATGTTGTTGACATTTTTTTTATTATGTAAAAATAGTACTTTTGATACACAATTTGAAAAAAAACCCCAACTCTTATGCAGAGACAGCCACTGGCAACACATTTAGATGTATTTCTGTCTAGTCTTTTCTCTGTTCACTGACTTCACTGGGTCTAGTTTTTAGTTCTCCTTTTTTCTCTGGCTTTCCTTGTGTATACTCTTGTTTCTAATTTCTGAGGTGAAATTATGTATCCTTATACATAATTTCTTTTCCTTCAGCATTCATAACCTCCAAGGTACAGTTGGTTAGTTATGCATGTCTTGGTGATCTCCCCGCTAATTAACATTTTTTGTTTTGAGGTTTAATTCACATGCCATACAATTCACCCTTTTAAGTGTACAAGGCAATAGTTTTTTAGACTGTTTACGGAGTTGTGCAGCCATTGCCACTATCTCACTTCAGAACATATATTTCTTACCCCTGCAAACGTCATCCTCATTAGCAATCACCCCTATTCCACCTGCCTCCAGCCCTAGGGAACCACTAACCTATTATACTTTGTGTCTGTTTAGATTTGTCTGTTCTGGATATTTCATATAAATGAAATCATACAATATGTGGAATTTTGTGACTGGTTTCTTTCACTGAATGTTTTCAGAGTTTGTGTGATAGCATATATCAAGTACTTCATTCCTTTTTTTTTAGTGAATGGTGTTCATTGATGTATGTACCACTTTTGTTTATTCGTTTATCAAATGAAGGCTATTTGAGTTGATTCCACTTTTTGACTATTATGAATTGTTCTGCTATGAACATTCATGTATATGTTTTTGTGTGGACATACATTTTCATTTATTTAGGTGTATATATACTATCTAGGAGTGGAATTGGCTGGGTTATATGCTGTGCTATAGTTAACATTTGGAGGATGATAATAAGAAATTTGAACCAGGAAGTTTAGTCTTGAATGAGAGAGAAGAGATATGACAGTTATATTAACCAGTCTTTCTGAAATGGTTTCATAGAGTAGTGTTCCACTTAGTGTAGGTGTATGTGGTTTTAACTCTTACATCTTATAAGAAAACCTTGTGTAATAACAGGAAATAGTTGAAATACAGTGAGTGTGTGTGCCATTTACACAGAAAAAATTGGTGACATTTTCATTAAAAAAATCCCTACTGTTAATAATTCATATTGTTGGAAGCAATTTGGAAGAAACAAAACAGAACAGAATTCCTGAGAATTTGGAAAAACGTCGTGATTCACCCAATCACTGTACAGTGTGCCCCATAGAGAATAATGTCAGATCCGTCAGATCCGACTCTTTTTCTTCTTCTTTGGTCCTTGCTTGACTGAGCTCTGTTCTTCCTCCAGGTCCAGGCCTTGTTTGCATCTTAATTGATCTGAATGTTTTAGTTGATTCCCTTAGCCATCTAAGATCCCCTTCTAATGGAAGGAATGCTGAGCTGCTAAGTGGAGATGGGAGGGCTTAGCCTAGCTGCATCACCACTGGCTGAGCCCCTATGAGCACAAGTCGGGTACTTCAAGTTTTCTGCTCCCCACTTTCTTCATTGGTGTAATGAGAGAATCATCTGTGAAACCCAAAGGTGTTTAAAGTTCAGTAATCATAATTCTAGCTCTGGACTTCTAAGATTTTACAGATTGATTGTCATACACATAGATTGTTCATGAGTTTGACATTTACTATATCCTTCCTCATTTTTTTTTTCTCTCTTTCCCTCCTTTTTTTGCAAATTTGTTCTCCTCTCTTCACTAGGCGGTAGGACCTAGGAGAGTAAAGACACTTACTGTTCTTCGTAGTAACTTGCCTGAAGATGTTTAGTATTTAATGGTTTAAATAGTACATGAGTTTTAATGACTGTGGAATGACTAATTGGTAGTTCTCTGTTTAAACAAAATGATTGAAATAATTTACTAAATTTAGATATATTTTAACTTTTCCCCTTTTCACTCTTTTTAAGAGTATACTTTCAACTAAAGTAGACATGGGTATAGTCAGAAACATTTTTTCTGTAAAATCTGTTTTCTGCTAACTTTTTAAATAATTGTTTTTTTAGCTAGAACTTTATTTACCCTATGAGACCATACGAGGGCTGTCCAGAAAGTATCCAGCCATATGATATGACAATGTTTTATTGACAGTGGCTGGAGTTTTTCCAGTTAGAACCTCATATATATATATTCCTGGGCTCATTTTACATTAGGAAGTTTTAGTAAATTCGTTGTTTGCTTTTTGACAGTCTGTGTACCTCCATCACTTCATTCTTTAATTACACATTTTACTGGCTAGCTCTGTCTTGTAAAACATGAAATTAAACTTCAGGTTAACAGAAATGCTCTGAAGCAGGCACATCCAACCTGCAGCTCAGGACAGCTTTGAATGCGGCCCAACACAAAATCTTAAAACATTATGAGATTTTTTGTGTGTGTGACCTTTTTTAGCTCATCAGCTATCATTAGTGTTAATTTATTTTATGTGTGGCCCAAGACAATTCTTCCAGTGTGGCGCAGGGAAGCCAAACAGTTGGATACTGCTACTCTAAAGTAAATTGAATGATGGTTTTGAGTGACCTTTTTTAGGTCAAGGATCCTTGGGAGGGAGGTGTGGGAGTGGGGGTACCAGTGTGCTTTAGTTTACCTAGGGTACTTTGTCATTCCTATCTCGATTTATGTTTTCAGTGGTTTTTAATTTATAAAAATTTATTTTGAGTTTAAAGTATGGCAAACAGTAATTTGGCCGGAGATATGGGCTCTTTTTACCTCAACATTTAATCATTTTAACTTTGATCATGGGATCATGGAAAAATAGGCATAACTGGCATTACTGGCAGCTGATTTATTCTGGTGATGCTTAAGCTTCTTTTCCCTTCCTCCTCTTCTCTCTCCCTTTGTCCCTTCTTTCCTTTTTACTACATAAGTATCAAATGGAGATGTTCTCTTTTTAAGACAGTATAGAAAGGTCTGTTTCTCTTTGGCCACCATCCTTAGTCATAGCCTTTCCCATTTTCATAGAAGTGACCATAGTAATGTTGGCAGAATCCCTCCACACAGATTTATGTGTATTTACATTTATCTATACAAACCACCCAGCATAGGGGTTTTTTTTACTGGGGGTGGGAAAGGATGTGGTTCTCTCCTTCCAAAAATCGTATTCTGTTCTTTATCACTTAGCATTGTATCTTGGAGAGTTCATTTTAGAAAATACAGCTTGATTTCATTGTTTCTAGCTACTGCATAGTGTTTCATGGTGTTGAATATAACACAGTTTATTTAGCCCTTCTCCCATTAATGGACGTTTATGTTTCTGATTTTTTGTTGTTGTTACAGACAATGCTGCAACGAAACATCTTTATACTTAGGGTTGATTATTTCTCTAGGTTAGATACTGAAAAGAAATTCATGATCGTAAGCATATTCAAAATTATAATAGTTACTTATCAGTTTGCCCTCAAAAGTTATACTGCCTCCAGCTATAGCAAAGACAGCAACAAATGATTTTTAGAATATCAAAGACTAAGACATTTTTGCCAATTTGTGAGAAGAAATGGTGTTTTAATTTTTCTGAAAATAATGAGATTGAACATTTCCTTATGTTTATTGATCATTTATATTTTCTTCCTGTAAATTCACATGTCGAATTGGACTATTTATAAAGTATATAGTTGAGATTATTATATAGATATAACTTTTTGGTAACTGTTGTTGAAATATAAGGTACACATAGAGAAGTACACAAATCACAAGTATACACACAGTTCAATGAATTTTTATAAAGTGAACACACCGTGTATAATTATCAACCAAATCAAACAGAGCATTATCCAAACCCTCGAAGTGCTCACCACCATACCTCCCAGGATAACCATTATCCTTCTAACAGTATAAATGAATTTCTCTGTTTTTTTGAACTTTAGATAAATAGAATCATGAAGTACATACACTCTTCTTTTATGTATTAACTTTTGAATACATTTTAAGTAAAAGAATTGCATCAGAGTTTAGAGAACTATGACTATTTATACAGACAATTTCTTCTCTCTAAACTTCAAAAGTTAAATTGTGTCATTTTTATGCAACCCTAGATGGCCTTATACAGTTCTAAGAATTCTCAGAGTGACCCCCCCATCCCCCCACCTTCCACCCCAGGAATTAACAGACTTGTTTACTGAAATCCAGTTGATCGTTTAAAGTTCTTGGTTGATTTTGGGTCGATTTGAGGTTTGACTCCATTTTGCTCTTTAACTGTCCTGTTATATTTTATCAAATTGGTGAAGTGTGGTTTCATTTTTGTCTTAGTGCTGTGTAACTTAGAATGCATGCTTATCTTATACTTTCTTTTTGTAGTTGGCAAAATATTATTCTCTTGTGCTGCCTCAGTAAGTATGAAATTGTCTAGTTAGTCCCTTTCCTGTTACTGTTTGTGGCATTTTCCCAAACAGGTAAAAGTGCCAGAGGAAACTTTACTCATGATCTTTTCAGGTTTACTTGCCTGCCTTATGAATCCTTAATTGATATGGAAAGGTGTGTGAACTTTAGTCTTTTTGGTTTATTTTTGTTTTTTGTTTATTTTGGTGATTTTCTTATTAAAGGAGTATACCTTTTTGTCTTCAGAATATCTTGAACATAAATTCTGAAACAAAAAGTTTTAGTGATTTCATGATGCTGTGCTTTAGGAGAGACTTTTTTTTTTTAATTTTGTAAAATAAGTAAAGATGAATGAAGTCACTAATGGTGCCAGTCTTTTAAATTCATTTTTAATTAATAGTCTGCTTCCTAAAAGAATTTGAAGTGATTTACAATAAAGACATATATGATAATACCAGTAAGAATAAAAATAAAAGATTGTAAGAGACAAAGATATAATAATAACCATAATTTTTGCTTCTGGAATTGAATGTTCAATTTAGTTGTGAGCCACTGTCTTTTGAGAATTGAAGGGAAAACAAATTCAGTTCTCTGGGGAATAAAGAAGCATACCATCAGGCAAAACAGATGTGTTTATGTCAGTAAATTCCAAAAATACAGCAATGTTCATCAGAATTAGGTTATGCAAATTAACATGTATTCAAGGATTTAAAAATGTATTGGTGGATTTGAAAGAAATGAGCTCATAAATATTTCACTTATGTTTGTGAAAAAATAAATTAGTATGATTGTGTCTGGGTGTGAAATAATTCATCTAGTTTACAAGAGTAGTGCATAAAGAGTGTTTTACTTAAATTATTTAAATAATGAACACAGTTAAATTCTTTCACAATAATAAGGCTGTAATTGTTTTAGCTATCTGGTATTTTCATTGCTAAGTGATCATTTTACAATAATTATTAGTACATGTGCATATATATATATATATAAAATCATTGACATTAGTTTTCATGCTTTCATTTTATATATTTGATTAGGTCATTTGAATCAAGGTCAACATGATGCTCATTTTGGAGAAGTCTTGGAAAAATTATCAACTTGTCTCATACTGTCTCAACTGATTCCCAAGGATTGTTTTTCTGGTAGAGGATTTGATTAGGGATTATAACAAAGAGATAATCCTTACCTGGATGTATTAATGTGTTCTTAAAATTTTTATATTTAAGGGGTTCCCTGGTGGTGTAGTGGCTAGGCTTCAGTGCTCTCAATGCCATGGCCTGGGTTCGATTCCCGGCCAGGGAACCACCCCCCCAAATTTTTTTTATATTTAAAATATTTTTAATTATAATATATTTCTTTATAAAAAAATAGAGTGAAATAAAAAGGATGTGAAGTAAAAAGTGAAAGTTCTGTTCCTTCCCTGTTTCCACCAAGGATGGTGGTCACTAAAACATTTTTGTTGTTGCTAATGTGTTCTATAATTAGAACAGTGTATGATATATGGTATTTGTGCAGATTGGCAAAAACGTCTAAGTCTAGCCATTAATAGTATATTTTAAAAGTCATTGTTGATGCAGCATTATTTACAATAGCCAGGACATATGGAAGCAACCTAAGTGCCCATCAGTAGACGATTGGATAAAGAAGAAATGGTACATATATAGAATGGAATATTACTTAGCCATAAAAAGAATTAAATCTTACCACTTGTGACAACATGGATGGACCTAGAGGGTATTATGCTAAGTGAAAGAAAGCAGACAAAGAAAGATAAATATCATATGGTCTCACTTATGTGTAATCCAGAAAAACAAAATAAATGAACAAACAAAACAATAACAATAGAAACAGACTCATAGATCCAGAGAATACATCTGATGGTTAACAGATGGGAGAAGGGTGGGGGAGCTGGGTGAAAAAAGGTGAAGGGATTAAGAAGTAGAAATAGTGGTTAAAAATAGCCATGGAGATGTAAAGTACATCATAGGGAATATAGTCAATAATATTGTAATAACTATGTTTAATGTCAGGTAGGTACTAGACTAATTAGGGGGGATCACTTTGTAAATTTTTAAATGTATAAACACTATGTTGTACACTTGAAACTAATATAATATTGAATGTCAACTGTAATTGAACATCAAAGCCCCAAAAATTAAATTAGGGTTTTCTTCAATATCCAAACTTCTATTTACTACTTTTGTTGCATTTTTATTTGCTATTGCATTTGTCATCACTAAAATGGCCAATTTCCTGTCAGTCTTATTGAGAATATTCTTTTTGTTAAGTAATTTAATAGTAATAAAAATAATTTCATTAAATAAAAACTCATTGTTGGTGAACACATAAGTGGCCACCATTCTTAAGAAATGGAATATTGCCAGTTCCTGAGAAACCTCCTGTGTCTCCCCACTATGACAACTGTTATCCTTTTATGTTACTCATTATTTTTCTTTAAATTTTACCATGGATGTGTGTATCCTGAAACAATATATTTACAATTTTTTTTAAAAAACTTGTGAAGTAAACATAATCTGTCTGTCATTGCCACTGAGATGACTCCTAGAGGTACAGAGTCTCTGTGTGATAGTCTGACCTCTACCTCCCAGAGGGTTGACCAGATCCTTTTCTGGGGAAGGTAGTGGGCAGGTTCATGTGTAAATGAGTCCTAGAAAACCACAGTTAAGGGTTCACCACAGTCATGGCATCTGGCAGGACTCTGCAGGTATGGGTGGGATCCTTTTACAACCTCAAATTTACTGTTCCACTGTGGCATATCCTTTTCCCCACTGAGTGCATAGGAGGTAAGTAGAACAGAATAAAGGCCCTATTGAGATTAGGATACTGGACAGTTGGCCATATTATTACTACATAATGATTTGGGTTTTTTTGACAGTAGCCTTGCAGTGTTCAAATTTCAGCTTTGAGTTTCAGCAAAATTACAGATTACTTACATTTCAGGGATCTTTGGGTTGTTCATGGATAGTTGAATATGTAGGTATTAAATATGTAAATATCAAGAGCCTTCTGTAAAGTGCCTGGCAAATAGTAGGTGCTCAACAGGTAGCCAAACAGGTAGGCCTTTGAGAATGTTTTTCCAGCTTTCTCACCTGTAAGCGTCCAGGTGAGTTAAGTGATGTGGTCATGATCATTAAGCTGTGGAGTGGTGAAGCTGGGTCATACGATCCTGGCTCCCAGACCTCTCTGATACCAGTATCCATCAATGCTGGGATTCTTGCCACATGTGCCACACACTATTTTAAACTAGTCTATATACTGTTTGAGTCCATGCTTATGTGCACCACTTATTTCGGGGTGGGGGGTACCAAATTACTTTATTTGAAGGAATGGTGCAAATGAAAGAACATAAGTAGATGATTTGGTACAACTTATAGACAAGGTAAAAGTACTCCCCAGCATGCGCGTACTGCTTTAGTGACCAGAGAAGTCACCCCTGTGACTACTGGATGCCAGCTAAAGACTTAGCTCTTATCACAGTCTCAGGATGTGCTTGCCAAAGAGATATTTTGCCATGCCAGATTTGGGGGCCCTTCATCTTGCACAAGTTGGTAACATGATCACCCAATTCTTTGATGGATTTCACCCACTCATTCAGATAGTGAGTCTCAATGAAGTCATGTTTTTGTCATTTTTTGTCTGGGGCCAGTTTATACATTTCCAATATTGATGGATTCACACATTTTTCCAAGTGTAACACACATTCCATTGCATTCAGCTTATTCTCCCCTTCATCGTGGTCTGGTTCCTCGATATCCTGAAGGAAGGACCACTTTGCTGGTTCTGCAGCTTCATCCGTTTTTCAGCATGTTTCCTCTCCTCATGAGATTGTTGAAAAAAGTATTAGGCAAACTTCTTCAAAGCCACATTGTCATGGTCAAAGTAGTAAAGACATGGACAGGTAGATGTGGGAGGTGAAGAGCTCCAGGTTGATATGGTGGTAGTTCTGACACACCTATGAGAAGGACACAGTTGTTACGACAGGTGGCTAAGGAGAGGCAGCTGTGCAGTGCTGGTGGGGGCCTTGGGGCTATCTGAGGGCTCTGAGGAAGTGACAGAGGGCTGGATGTGAATGGTTAGCCCAAATCGGGAACGAGTGCTGGGTTCTGTCCAAGCACTGTTAGAGCAGGAAACCACGGTGACTCTTGGTGAAGACTGTCTTTGTATCATATTACTGTTAACATTTATCCTGAAACGTGATTCATATGCCTTATGTTTCTTCCCATGCTTGGTAGGATGCTAAAGGTTAGCATGGCTATCCTGGCCTGGACGTGTGCACTTTGTCCGTAGGACTTGTGCCCTTGTGATTTCTTGCAGCTCCCCTGTGTGTATCCTATACTCCATTAAAGAGTTACAGTTCCCTGCTAAAGCCACGCTGTTTCAAATTTCTGTGACTCTGCATGTTTTGTGTTACTGCCTGGAATAATCTCTCCCCGCCCCCCAACTCTCATCCTCCAAGAGTTCAATGTCTCCTTTAATCCCTTTTAGCAGAGTTCATCTAGCCTTACTTTGATTTACCTTTAACCCCTGCTGCATACCTCTGTTATATCTGTACTATAGTATGTATCACATGAATTACCATTATTTCTTAGCATACTTAGCTTCAGTATTAACCTATGTGAGAAATACTAGTTAACATTTGAATTATGTATATAAAATAACTAAGAGATTTCATGAAATAAATTGTGTTTCTTTCCTGAACAAGGAGCTATTCCCAGTGGATTGCATTAGGCCCTGTCAGGAGCATCCTCCCACATTGTCATACTCCAGGAATAATATGTGCCAACTGAGTAAGAAGTCCACGTGGGCGATGTTGTTGCCCTACTCTCTTTTGCCTTTGTTTGGTATTGCAGTCACTTTTGAACCACAGCTAGACAACATTGGCGAGCATCAAAATCACATTATGAGCTAGGAAGTTAGTGGGGTTAGAGATCTTATTAACTCATTGAAGGGAAAGTGGTCTTACAGGAAAAAGTTCTTGGGTTACACTGAAATTGGCCTAGCTTTTCAAGACAATCAATAGTTTAGTGTTCTGTATCTCTGTTTTTGGCAATAAAATGGATATGTCATTTAAAAACTATGATTATTCCTTTTCCAAATGGCTTTTTTTGGAGAATGCCATCAGTATTATGCAAAGAATGTTAAATTACAATGTGTGTAATTCTCAGTGATGTGGCCTTTATTTTTTTATTTGAAAGTATTTAAAAAAAAATGAGATGTTTAAATTACCAGTTATGTAACCAGATTGTCTTCCGCAGAAGCTGGGAACCTTCATCCTTGGCCCTCCTCAAGTTTTGGTATGCTATACATTGTTGGGTCCTAGGGAATGTTAAGGTAGGAAAGGCATTAGGTTTCTTCTCTAAGTTCCTCTGACCTTCTAAAATTTGGAATAATTTTTGCACAAGGTATTAAAAATTTGGTTTAGAATTCTGACATCTTTGTTTTGTAGGCTAATTGTTTTAAAGTGTGTGTGTTTAATTACAGAAGTAATCTATTCTTGAAAAAGAAGCATAGTATGGCATTATAGACTAAGCATCGACTTTGACACCAAATTACTTGGATTCACATCCCAGCTCTGCCATTTATTAGCTGTATGTTTTTAATCACATTGTGCTGCAGTATCATTATAAAAGGTGTGGTAATAAAAATGCATACACTGTGGGATTATTGGGAGCGTTAAATAAGTTCACACGTAAAATATATGAAACAGTGCCTGGTATATTCTAAGAGGCTCACATAGCATGTTTTTAAACTTATTTTTTAATCTATATACAGTAAAAGTACCACTTTTTTAATGTATGCTCCGTGAGTTTCAAAAATGCAGTCTTGTAACAGTCACTGCAATCAGGAAACAGAATAGTTTCCTCAACCCCCCAAACTTCCCTTGTGCTGCCCTTTCATAGTCATACCCTCTCCTCACCCCTAACCTTTGGCAACCACCAATCTGTTTCTGTCTCATAGTACCACTTTTGCCAGAATGTCATGTAAATGAAATCATACCTTTGAGTCTGACCTTCTTCATTCAGCATAATGCATTTGAGATTAACCGAAGTGATTGCGTGTCTCAGTAGTTTGTCTTTATTGCTGAGTAGTAGTCCATTCTGTTCATCCATTCACCTCCTGACTAACATTTGGGCTGTTTCCACTTTGGGGCAATTATGAACAATGCTGCTGTAAACAGCTGTGTACAGGTTTTTGTGTCAACATAAGTGTTCTTTTGCCCTGGATATTCAGTAGTGGGATTGCTGGGTAAGTGTACAGTTAACATTTGAAGAAACTGCCCAAACTTTTCCAGAGTAGCCATACCATTTTGCATGTTCCCAGCAATGTGTATGAGTTCTGATTGCTCTCCATCCTCACCAGCATTTGATACTGCCAGTTTTTAAAATTAACCTTAGCTGTTTTAAATAAGTGTGTGGTTAGCATAATTCTTACCCAAGTTTGTCTATCAAACCCTTGAGACTTGGAAGTAGATATGGACTGGGGCTACATCTGGTGTGTCCAAGCTTTTGGCTTCCCTGGGTCACATTGGAAGAAGAATTGACTTGGGCCACACATAAAATACACTAATACTAACAATAGCTAATGAACTAAAAAAAAGGGCCCGTGCATAATTCTAATAATGTTTTAAGAAAGTTTACAAATTTGTGTTGGGCTGCACTCAAAGCCATCCTGGGCCGTGGGGTTGGACAAGCTTGGGCTAGATTCAATGCAGGGCCAGGGAGGAGTTCATAAGGAGGGTATGGAAAGAGCATTAGATTTGTGAGAGCTACTTATGTCATAGTCACTGTTGTATTCCCAAATGACTAGCACAGTGTGTGGCATACAGTAGGATCTCTTTGTATGTTTATTGCATCACTGAACAGATGATTGAGAGGTTAGGGAAGAAACAGGAGTAGGATGGAAAATAGTTTTAGATTAGATTTGGTCTAAATAATTTCAATATATTCATGTGACAACATCCCTTTATATCCGTTTAAATACATGTTTAAAAGTTGACTCAGTTCTCTAATTCCAAGCCCCTTTGCAGGAAAAAGCAGAAGGCAGAAAAGACTTGAGGCTACTAACTGGTTATGTGGATTTAGGAAAATCATCTTACTCTGTGGTCCTCAGCTTCATCACTGTAAACAGAAAACATTTTATTTTATTATATCTAAGCTCTTTTAATATATTTTTTCTTATAATCACATCAAATGTGAAATAGTTTAGTAAGTGAGTAAGAAACATGCCTGAGCCTTTGATGTGGGGTGTGGGGGCAGATATGTAAGTGCAGCTCATCAGGGAGTTTAAGTGTGAGTGTCTAAACATAGAGCTAGCTAATGGCTAATTGGCAGAAACAAACAGATTGAAAATCCTGTAACTACCTTTTTCTAATAGAGTAGCAGCATTGCAGGATGTTTTCGGTGGGGTATAAAGGAAATAGGGGTTGAGAAACTTGGATTTAGAACCTTTTTTATTTCCTATTAAGAAAAGCTTTGGGAGTTCCCTGGTGGTGTAGTGGCTAAGGCTTTGGCGCTATCAACGCTGCGGCCTGGGTTCGATTCCCAGCCAGGGAACTACCCGCATTAAAAAAAAAAAAAAAGAAAAAAGAAAAGAAAAGAAATAAGAAAAGCTTTAATTAATGAAAGACTGAGAAGCTGCCTCCAAAGTCTTAATGCAAAGAGGAGGAGGGCCTGCACCTCAGAGAAAGCAAAGCTGAGAGTGTCTAAGAGCACCTTCCATTTTGGGACCTATGTTAAATTGCTTTCTGCTGGTCTTTTTCTCTGCTCTCGTGCCCTTACCTCACATCTTAGAAGTTTAGATCTAGAGTTCAGCAAAAAACTAGTTCTTAGCAGATACTTGTTTGTACTTGGAAGGATTTTGTGCACGTGCTGTCAAAGTATCGGTAGAGATTTAATAATATACTCATTACTGAGGTAAACTTGGTTCTGGGTTGTTAACAGGATTTTGTGTTGTTAAGGGGTTTGATCTCTTTTGTTGTTTGCCTGACATTTTTTAAAGCACCATGACATTTGAAATTTTATTTGTTTCCTGTTAGGATTCTTTTTAAATATTCAGAGGTCTTGATTGCTGGAAAACCTTTTTTTAACATATATACATTTTAAGGCCAGTATTGTTTGTATAGTTTTAATGTCTCTGGTTTTATTATCCCAAGATAAACCATATTTTTGCTTTAATATAGTTTGGATTGTAAAATCAAATATTTGATCATTCATTATAGACTGTGTTTCCAACAGTTTATTTTAAAACATCAATATTATGTTCTTCTGGTTATGAGGCCTTCCAAAACGTACAGTCATCCTTTGGTATTTGTGGAGGTCCAGGAACCAATTCCCCACAGATACCAAAATCCAGGAATGTTCAAGTCCTTTATATAAAATGGTATAGTATTTGCATATAACTTACACACATCTTCCTATATACTTTAAATGGTCTCTAGATTACTTATAATACCTAATGTAATGTGTTATGTAAATAGTTGTTATACTGAGTTGTTAAGGATATAACAAAAAAGTCTGTACATGTTTTCAGTACAGATGCAGCTCTCATAGGCCTAACTACATAGTGCATGTCAGTAACAAGATAACATTTTTTTTCCAAATATTCCCAATGTGCAGTTGAATCAGCAGATGTAGGACCTGTGGATAGGGAGGGCTAACTGTCATCCTTCGGTAAATAGTTTAGGAAAGAGAGTGAGGAGTCTTACTTCTGTTTAACCTTTCAGCTCATAAAAAACTAGTTTAAGATCAATTGACCAAAGATATTATTGCTTCAGATTCTAATTAATTAATTAACATTTCTTGATTAAAAACTTTTTTATGTACTCTGTAAAATTGTCATCAAGTCTTTTTTAGAGCGGGGGTGGGTAGCTCCCTGGGTGGGAATCGAACCCAGGCCGCAGTGTTGAGAGCGCCGAAGCCTTAGCCACTACACCACCAGGGAACCCCCAAGCGTAGTCATTCTTAAGAAGCTGTTCTGCAGTTCTTAGTTCATTAAGTCTGTTTTTTATGGTAGTATATAAAAAACTTTGGAATATTTTAAGATTTTGTGTTGGATGACATTCTGGAATAGAAAATATACAAGTTTATGTTAATACTAATAAACAGATAAAATACAATCTTTGTGAAGAAACAGCTTTATTTTTGAAAGTCAGACATATACTCTCTTGAAAGTATCAATTTTGAATGTACTTGTTAGACCTAGGACATGTAAGAGGGTCGGTCACCTCTGTGATATTCAAGCTCTCATATCCTTCTCAGAGCCTTTTCTATAGCCCTATAATTAAAGTTTATCATATGCATCAATCTCAAATTGAATCTGGACAGTTATGCTCATAGTAACAAAATAAATCTTGTTTTTCATATCTTTCAGAATCATGGTGTCATGGAAAGGGATTTACTTTATACTCACTCTGTTTTGGGGAAGCTTTTTTGGAAGCATTTTCATGCTGGGTCCCTTTTTACCTTTGATGTTTGTAAGCCCATCTTGGTATCGCTGGATCACCAACCGTATTGTGGCAACCTGGCTCACACTTCCTGTGGTAAGTTACACACCAGCGAAGGCGACTGGACCAAAGTCGCCCAACGCACACCTAAGATTTTTTAGTTGTGGTTTAGGGATTACATAATGTATCCTTAGTGTATCACAGTTCACTTAAAGTTAATATTTACTGCATCGTGTAAAATTTAAGAACCTTGTAATAGTGTACTACATTTATTCTTATATCCTTTGTGCTGCTGTCCTATTATATCTATTTACATGATTAACTCCATAATGCAGTTATAATTTTTGGCTTTAAGTAACCATATGTCTTTTAAAGAAACTAAAAGAAAAAATATATAGTCCTTTATGTGTATTTAAATATTTTCCATTTCTAGTGTTCTTTATTCCTCCTATATATTAGAGTTTTCATGTAGTGTCTATTCCCTTCAGCCTGAAGAATTCCTTTAGCTTTTCTCATAGTGAAGGATCCTGTAGCTGGATTGTTTTCATTTAATTGGAAATTTCCTTATTTTGCCTCCATATTTTTGCAGGGTAGTGTTGCTGGCTATAAAATTTCTAGAATGACTTTTTTTTCCTTTCTGTACTTTCAAGTTCTCCTGTTTTATGGTTCATTGTTTTTAATGAAAAATTAGACATCATACATATTGTTGCTTCCTTTTGTGTAATATGTCATTTTTCTCTGTATGTTTTCAAGATTTCTCTCTGTTTTTTAGCAGTTAGATTATGGTAGAGCTAAATGTAGTTTTCCTTATGTTGATTTTATTGTGTTCATTGCACTTCTTAGATCTGTAGGTTGGTCAGTTTATTTTCTCCAAATTGGGCCATACTCTTTTCATATATGATACATTTTTTCTGCCTGCCTCTCTCTCGTCTCTCCTTTTGGGATGACAATTATATGTAGGTTAGATTTTTTTTATACTGTTACACAGGACACCAAGTTCACTTGTCCTTAAGCTGTTTTCTCGGTATAGTGGAAAATATAGTGGTAGTCTGGAAGAAATGCTGGATTTTAATGGACAAACTCTGTCATAGCTACTTCGAGTACTCTTAGTAGTATTACTGTTATACAGCAGAATTATTAATACATTATGCATCTGTTTATATCATACAACTTCAATTTCATGCACTAGGAAGGGTGATGGAAGAGTAGAGAGATAGTTTGTTAAAAGTAGGGTTCCCTCTGAACCTCCTATTCATGTGAGGTGAAATGGGAAACATGAGTGGTCCTATGCTGTGTGTGATTCATGTGTTTAAAACAACATGTAAACCGATCCAGCTGGAGAAATCTGGTCCAACATTTAGAAAAAACTGACCAAGCTGGACCTATTGATAGTGTGCTGGTTTCTTGTGAGGCACCTTTCTGTGAGATTTTCAAGGGCAATTTCAGCTGCTTCTGACTTTTGCCTCATTACATGACTTGAGAACTTAATACATAGGCAAGATTCAACCCCCACCATAGTATTATATTGGTATATATTTGAAAAAACTTCTATTACCTAACTGTTTAACTCATTGCTTTACTCACTAGTAACAACAATTCATGAGGAGATTCTTTCACTTCAGATAGTTATTGAAGTTGAATCCCTTATAGCTAGGTTACAGAAAACTGATGTTCTGGTTTTGTGATAGTGAACATCTCTGCTCAAAGAAATGGAGAAAAACTGTCAGAGTGTCCTATATGACTGTTTATTTCATACTTTTACAAGTCTGCTAAAGGAGTTTTTATTTTGAAGCAAATGTAGTATTATAGAATAGGTCATTTTTTATTCAGAAGGATTTTAATCATTTTCTCCTATAGGTGTATTTTATTTTAAGCTGTCTTAAAAAATTAAAAATAATTTTTTACTAAAAATAAATTAGGGTAAATGCACTTAGACTAATTATAGTTCACAGAAATAATCACAAAGTGATCTCTCTTATAAGCTTCTCTTGTGCATTAAAATGATTTCATTGACACAGTTTTTCTTGTCTTAACTATTTTTAAGGAGCACATTTTCTGTGTTAAGTGAGGTACCACAGTAAAATCTTTTAGAATCTTAGAAATAGTGAGACTTAGAGGTTACCTAGTGTAACCTACTTGTGTGTGCAAGAATCCCTTCTAGAATAGTCTGTGGAGTGACCATTCAGTCTCTCTTGGAGCACTTCTATAATGGGGAGTACATGTCTCTGTTCATTTAATTTTTGGATAGTTCTATTCAATATAATACTGTCAGGATCAAACTTTGCATGCGCCCAGAGCAGTATTTGCTTCTCAAAGTTGAGTCTTTCCGGCAGTCTGATTGTTAGCTAATCAGTTGGGATTATGAAAATTACTTGGAGTTCCGTCCTTTCACCTTAGATCATGACTTAAGAATTTAGAGGTCATTTCTAACTCCTCACTTAGGACTCAAGTTTCTTCTATAGCCTGCTGATTTCATTCCAATCCTAGAACAAAACAAGTGTTCAACAAACACAGACTAATGGATGTAATTTCTGTTTAGACTGCTCTGCTTCTCTTACGAAAATGAGTGCTCAGTGTTTGATGAATGCCTTGGGATTGCAAAGCCTTAAATAACTAAGGATTTGAGGAGCAGGGCCCAAGCTGAGTTGGAAAAGGCAAAGCAGACTTGGACATGAGGAATGTCACAGAGTTTTTCTTACCACAGACTAAATAAAGGTCCATTGGAATGATAAATGAGAGCTTTGGGCATGATGGCAAAACTGATTCTGTGTGATCATGAGCGGAACCTCTCATTTTAAATGTTTTCATACAGAGTCGAATGAACCTTTGGAGGTAGTATGTAGTAGAACATAAAAGATCTTCAGAAATTGCTTCTGTATTTCTAATTCTGGGAGAAATCTTTGTCCAGTTTGGTAAAAGTCATGGGAGTTGTATCTCAGTTCAACTGAGATATAGTACAAAATTTTATAAGATTAGCATCTTATTCCTGAAACTATTTTCTATATTAGAAATAATATAATACAAATATGAGAATAATATTTTTTAGAGTTTATTTATTTTTTTAATATAAAAAATTTTTTATTGTTAGACTCACTGGGGTGACATTGGTTAGCAAGAATTACATAGGTTCCAGGTGTACAATTCTGTAAGTGCATTGTCTGTTGCATTATATGTTCACCACCCAGTGTGAGTTAATCTGGATTATTTGAATTCTGGATTTCTTTCTAGACAGTACAACTTTATCTCTCTGTGGTGAATTTGTTATTCTGCCTGTGAGAGCTTTAAATAATGTTGACTAGATATGTCTTGTCTGGTATTAAAAATGATTAATGTAAGCTTGAGATCTAGGCTGCCCTAAAGGTTATATATAACTTTCAGGCAGATTCTGATAGAGTGCTAGATGGCAAGGGAGGGAATGCTATACGATAAGCTCCTGGACAAACAGTCTGGGATTTTTTATTGTGACATTTTTCCATAATGAAAAGCAAAAGATTGTTTTGGGACTCATAGGAAACATGTATTAGAAATTGCAAATAAAAGATTAGAGTTGAGCTTTTGGGTTTATAGGCTTAAGATTTGAAACTCTTTTCTGTAGTACAACACATTAACACGATTAATGGTTAACTTGCTTTTTCTATCAACTGATAGAAAGGGAAGGGTAGCCTGCATTTCAGTTCCTGCACATCTGGGAAGTGTATCATATTTGGAAAGCAGAGTGGAATTGATCCATATTAACCTTGGATGATGACTTCATACATATCCTCTTGGCCAAGACATAAAATTTAGTGATTCACTTGGGTAATTCATGGTCCTTTACCCTTAAGTAAAAATGGTATTTCTTACTGTAGGTCCAAGCCTAGAGGACTGTGCTATGATCCTGTTCATCATGAAATCTTCTACATAGGGACTTAACTTCCTGGAGACTTACTTATTGAGTGGTATGGACTCTTGAAAATCTGATGAAAACCACAGGCCTAGCAATGTATCTGTGTACATATCTTTGTTACAATTTCAAGAGGGGTGCATGTGTATTGACCTCTTGAAGGCCATCCTTCTAAAGCTTAATAAACGTGAGGTTAAATATCCTGGTTCTAGAGTGCATCTCAGGCTTGACAAAGGAACTTAATGGGGACCTGTGGGATGTCTGTAGCTATGAAAGCCTAAATGCTCTGTTTCTGCTCTGTTGAGATCTTAGCACTCTATGACTCTGTACTTCTTTGGACATAACAACATTTCTCACTTCTTTTTTTTCTTTTAGCTAATGTCATTTTAATGTGTTTTTTTTCCTTGATCCTGTTTGTACTTAGGTTGTTGAAGTCCTGCTGTTCTTTTGTATTATATTCTTTAAAAAGTAGGTTTTTGTGTGTGAAATATAATAAACATACTGAAAAATTAATAAAACATGCACACTTTAATAAATAATTTTAAACTATAACTATCAACTAAGTCAAGAAATAGAACACTGCCAGCCCTCCAATAAGCTATCCAGTCGCAAAGCCCTCCTGTTTGGTAGAAGTAGCCACTAATCTGACTTGTAAGGTAGTTATTTCCTTGCTATTGTTTATAATTTTACTTCCTATCTGTTTACCCTTAATATATATTAGTTACTGTCTGTTTTGGAAAGTTTATTGCCACTTGCTATACATACTCTTTTTGTTTGTTTTGCTTCTGTATCTCAACATTATCCTTGTGTGTCACTCATATTGTTGAAGATACCTGTAGTTCATTTATTTTCATTGTTGTATCATATTCCATTGTGTGTACCACAGTTTCTTTATTTGCTACACTTTGATCAAGGTTTTCATGATATTGCCAAAGAGAACTTTTGATTTTCTTATCTTTTATCTGCTTTAGACCAGTTTTCTCTGTATTAGTAGAGAAGTCAAATATTAACTAGTAAATTTCTTACATGTAAATTATTTGAGAATTTAAAAAGGTATTGAAATCAGTAATTAAGATTTCTTATCTGTTTTTTTTTTTTCTTTCAAGAACCCCAGTCTATAATGTACTTTTCTTCTAAGTATTTCATACCTATTAAATGCTGGCCATCAGAAAAATTAATTTAAAATATAGCAAATATTTGAGCGTTATTTATGTGCCAAGCACTGTTTCAGTTTAGGTGCTAAGGCTGCAGCACTTTAGTAAAAATACAGTGTGTTTTTTTTTTTTTTTAATTTTTTATATATTGTTAAACAGATGTGTTTGTTTAAAAAAGGATCATAGTACAGAAAGGTATAAAATGAAAAGTTTGACTTCTTTTTTCTCAGCTCTGTACTCAGTGTTGACTTTATTTGACTCGCCTTCCATTACAAAATGTAATAATCTTATATTCTTATATCTTTAAAAAATATACCTTTGCCACTTTTTTCTTTTTAACTTACTATCTTGAAGATTACAACAGAAGTCAGGAAACTGCCAGAAATGTAAATTAGTAGAACTAAAAGCAGAAACAGTACCTTCATGTTCTCATTGTTCCATTGTTCCTGATTAATTATAGAAGAATCAGGGGAAACACTACGGTTTTGACTTATTTATTAGAAATCAAAAGATTTATTTATAGGACATGACAAAATTTACTTATAGAAAATCATAACTTTAAATTGTTATATATATTGTTTGTTTCCTTAGGCATTGCTGGAGACCATGTTTGGTGTAAAAGTGCTTATAACAGGTGATGCATTTGTTCCTGGAGAAAGAAGTGTCATTATTATGAATCATCGGACAAGAATGGACTGGATGTTCCTATGGAACTGTCTGATGAGATACAGCTACCTCAGATTGGAGAAAGTCTGCCTCAAAGCCAGTCTCAAAAGTGTTCCTGGATTTGGTAGGTTATTCACAAATTATTTTAAGTTGTTCATTCATTTTATGTGTGATATACCCACCCTAAAACTACAGAACAACTTAACTAAACTCTACTTAAGTATTAAAGCCCTTCCCATTTCCCCCCACTGGCCTAAAAACAGTCACCAGTTTCATTTTTTCTTAGTGTATCATAACACATTATTTTTATCCCTTTTTTGATTGAAACATCTACTTTGAAAGAGAGAATGAACTTTTTTCAAGGAACTAGATTAAGTTCCAGAGGGACCAACAGTTTGAAAGATGCAAATTAATAGTTAAGTAACTTTTTTTGCACATCATACTTATGGTAATTTAGGCCAGAAACTAGCTTCCATATCTTGCCTACTATAAATAATGCTGCAGGTAACATAGGGGTGCATATATCATTTCAAATTAGTGTTTTGGATTTCTTTGGATAAATACTCAGTAGTATACTAGGGTTCTTTTTCTCCATATCCTTGCCACCCTCATTGTTTGTTGATGGTAGCCATTCTGACAAGTGTGAGATGATATCTCATTGTGGTTTTAATTTACATTTCTCTGATGATAAATCATGTTGAGCATATTTTCATAGGTCTATTGGCCATCTGTATGTCCTCATTGTCTTACAGTTTTCTAAATACAGATTTTACCTCCTTGGTTAAATTTATTCCTATGTATTTTTTTTTTTTTTGATGCAGTTATAAATTTGATGGGATTGTTTTCTTAATTTCTCTAATAGTTCATTATTGGTGTATAAAAATGCATTCAATTTGTGAATATTAATTTTGTCCTGCTACTTTACTGAATTCATTTATTCATTCTAATAGTATTATGGTGGAACCTTTAGAGTTCTTTCTACAAATCAATCACTGTGATAAACCACATTAACAATATGATGGATAAAAGTTATATGATCATCTCAATACATGCAGAAAAAGCATTTGACAAAATTCAACATCGATTTATGATAAAAAGTTTCAATGACGTGGGTATAGAGGGAATGTACTTCAACATAAAAGTGATATAAAAAGCCCACAGCTGATGTCATGATCAATGGTGAAAAGCTAAAAGCTTCTCTTCTAAGATCAGGACTAATACTAGGAAGCCCATTCTTGTCACTCTTATTCAACATATATTAATAGTCTTTGCCAGAGCAATTAGGCAAAAAGCAAACAAATGGCATCCAAATTGAAAAACAAATAAAACTGTTCACTTAGTTGCAGATGACATATTATTATATATAGAAAACCATAAACTTCACAAAAAATTTAAATGAATTAATGAAGTTACAGGGCACAAAAATCAATATACAAAACTCTGTTGTTTCTATACAGTAATAATGAACTAACAGAAAGGAAATTAAGAAAACAATCCCATTTACAGTTGCATCAAAAAGAATTAAATACCTAGGAATAAATTTAACCAAGGCAATGAAAGATCTATACATTGAAAGGTGCAAGACATTAATGAAAAAAATTAAAGAATACACAAATAAGTGGAAAGATATTTCATGCTCATGGATAGGAAGAAGTAATATTGTTAAAATGTCCATACTCGAGGCAGTCTACAAATTCAATGCAGTCTCTATCAAAATTTCAATGGCATTTCTCATAGAAATAGAATAAACAGTCCTAAAATTTGTGTGGAACCACAGAAGACCCTGAATAGCAAAGCAATCTTGAGAATGGAGAACAAAGCTGGAGTTATAATGTTTCCTGATTTCAAACTGTATTGCAAAGCTACAGTAAGCAAAATAAAAATTTATTGGCATAAAAACATGCAGCTCAATAAACCAGAATAGAGAGGCCAGAAATTAATGCATACATATATGGTTAATTAATTTATAAGAAAGGAGTCAAGAATATTTAACAGGGAAATGGCAGTCTCTTCAATAAATGGTATTGGAAAAATTGAACAGCCATATGCAAAAGAATGAACCTGGACCCACTGTCTTTTACCATACTCAAATATTAACTCAAAATACTTAAATACTTGAGTGTAAGGCCTAAAACTATAAAACTCCTAAAAGAAAAATAGGTAGTAAACTCCTTGACATCAGTGTTGGTGATTTTTTTTGCCAAAACAAGTGTGAGTACATCAAACTAAAAAGCTTCTACAGAGCGAAGGAAACCATCAACAAAATGAAAAGGCAACCTGTAGAATAGGAAAAATATTTGTAAATTATGTATCTGACAAGGGGTTAATAGATAAAAAATATAAAGAATTCATACAACTCAATAGCAAGAAACAGACTCCGAATAAAAAATGGGCAAAGGATCTAAAATAGACAGTCCTCCAAAGAAAACATACAAATGGTCAGCAGGTACATGAAAAGGTGCTCAACCTCACTAATCATCAGGGAAATTCAAATCAGAATCACAATATGTGCTACCACCTCACACCTTTCAAAATGGCTATTTTCAAAAAGTCAAGAAATACTAAGTGATAGCAAAGATGTGGAGAAATGGGAATCATTAAGCCCTGTTGGTGGGAATGTAAATTGCTACAGTCACTATGGAAAACAATATTGTTTTTCCTTAAAAAACTAAAAATAGAACTAGTATTTGATCCAGCAATAAATGCCCATTTCTGAGTATTTATAAGAAAAGAAAATACTTAACTCAAAAAGATTTTTGTGCCCCCAGGTTCATTACAGCATTATTTACAATAGCCAAGACATAGAAACAACCTAATTGTCAAGTGATGGATGAATGGATAGAGAAAAGTCTCACACACACACACACACACACACACACACACACACACACGATTATTCAGCCATAAAATAAGGGAATTCTGTCATTTGTGACAACATGGATGGACATTGAGGGCATAATGTTAAGTGAAATAAGTCAGACAGAAATACAGCTACATATCATCTCACTTACATGCAGAATTAAAAAGAACAACAAAAAACGAAACTCATGGATGCAGAGAACAGATTGGTGGTTGCAGAGAACAGAGGTTTCAGTTTAGGGAGGGGGCCAAATTGGTGAAAACATTCAAAAGGGACCAACTTCTAGTCAAAATAAATAAGTCCTGGGGATAATGTGCAGCATGGTGACTATAGTTAATAATACTACATCGTATATTTGAGAGAATCGATCTTAAAAGTTCTCATCATAAGAAAAAAAATTTCTAAGTATGTGTAGCAATGGATATTACAATAACTAGACATATTGTGATCATTTCACAATGTATACATATATGGAATAATTTTGTCATATACTGAAACTAATAATGTTATACATCAATTACATCTTAATTAAAACAACAGCACTGCTTTGATTTATTATTAAATTAAATGCCAATAGAGTATTATTTGCTTCTGCCTTTTATTTGTATAGTTCCATATGGAACATCCAGCTCTTGCCTTAGAGTCCTTATTAGACATCTGATTTTTTTCAGTGTCTCAGATCCATATTCTCTTTCCCTAACTCCCTAATCTTTATTTCCACCTACTCTTGCACTGGTATAGCCATTTTTATTAATATTATTGCAAA
This sequence comes from Lyroderma lyra, assembly GCA_004026885.1. Taxonomy (NCBI): domain Eukaryota; kingdom Metazoa; phylum Chordata; class Mammalia; order Chiroptera; family Megadermatidae; genus Lyroderma; species Lyroderma lyra. Next base: position 100,764 of record PVJL010002817.1, on the reverse strand, counting down.
CTTTATAAACAAAAAGACAACCTACTGAATGGGAGAAGATATTTGCCAGTGATACACCCAATAAGGGGTTAATATCCAAACTATATAAGGAACTCATACACCTTAACACCAAAAACAAAACAAAACAAAAAAACAACCAAATAATCCATTTAAAAAATGGACGGAGGACCCCTAATAAACATTTCTCCCACGGGAACATATAGGTGCCCAATAGACATAGGGAAAGATGTTCAACAGGACTAATCATCAGGGAACTGCAAATTAAAACTACAATGAGGTATCACTTCACACCAGTCCGAATGGCTGTCATCAATAAATCAACAAAGAACAAGCATTGGTGAGGACATGAAGAAATCATGAACTGTTGGTGGGATTGTAAATTGGTGCAGCCACTACTGAAGAGTATGGAGGGTCCTCACAAAATTAAAAATAGAACTACAATATGACCTAGCAATTCCATTGCCGGGTATTTATCTAAAGAATTCCAAAACATTAATTCGAAATGATGTTTGCACCCCAGAGAGGAGTGGAGTTGGGGTATGGATGAAAAGGTGAAGGGTTTAAGTACACATGGGCTGGTATAAAACAGGTGGCTGTAAAGTACAGCCTAGGGAGTATAATCAGTGATACTGTAGTAACTATGTATGGTGTCTGATGGGTACTAGACTTAACCAGGTGATCAATTTACAAGTTATATAAATGTCTAATCACTATATGGTACACCTGAAACTAATATAATATTGCATGTCAAGTGAAAAATTAAAAGAACTTTTAAAAAATATTAAAAGGACTATGTTAATTAGTATAATGCGAATTAAAGTTTTGGAATATTGAAAAAAGCAATAAAAAAGTAATACCTTCAACTGCTAGCAAAAAAGACAAAAAGAAAAAGAATGGTATTAGAAATGAAGACCTGGGCATTGATTTTGCTCTGTAGCACTGTCCTATTACTGTTGTACCATGAATGGAGTGGCTTCAACAATATACATTTACTGTCACACAGTTCTGGCGGTCAGAAGTCTGATTGGGTCTCATTGGGCTAAACTTAAGGCATAAGCAGGACTGGTTTCTTTCTGTAGGCTCTCATGGATGCCCAGCTTCTAATGGGTGCCCACATTCCTTGGCTCCCTTCCTTCATCTTCCAAACCAGCACGGACCAGTTGAATCCTCACATCGCATTACTGCGACACAGTCTCTTCCTGCCTCCCGCTTCCACTTTTAAGGACCCTGTGATTCCATTGGGCCCACCGGCCTAATCCAGGAAATCCTCCCTGTCTTAAATTCAGCTGATTAGCAACCTTACTTCTTCTTTGCCATGTAACATTCATAGTTCTGGGAATTAGAATGTGGACCTCTTTGGGGGTCATTCAGCTTACCACGTGCTAGTTGCTATTGGTCCTCTTAATGCACAGAGCTATTATAGTTACTACTTAGTTTAGGAATCAATTCCACAACAGGAGTAGACATCTCAGATGGCAGTGCATCTAGAAAATTGATTAAAAGAGAAATCTCACACAGTATGAAAGATTGGTTTTGATCCCACAATAGTATGAACCCCAAAATTGTAATCATAAGCAAGAAGCCTTATCTTGCTAACTGAAACCATCAATAAACAGGTATTTCTTCAATTCAAGCAAGACTTTATATTTTCTGTAGGTATCTCTTGGTGGAGTCCAGTGAAATTTGCAGTAAGGGTGGTTTTACTCATTTTTCTCTATTCTATGGTTTTGTAAGCTTGAAATTATTTAAAATCAAGTTTACTTTAGAATAATACTTAATTGTCTGCTCATATTTTGTACTTTGATTTCTGTCTTGTATTTTCAGCACAGGCACATTTGAAACCTAATGATACAGGAATACAACAGGATTATTGCAGGAAAATGTCATAAAATTGTCTGCCTCTTCTCAATGTTTTTAGAAGCCAGAGCCTTCATGGAGGTACATCTTAGAAGAGGGATGTAGAAAACATTACTTAATTTAAAATGTGAGTTTGAAGAAGATAGAGCTCTAACATTGTGTAGCATTATGTACCCTGACAGGTTGAAATTCTGAGAAATATAACTACTTCTGGATTTGTTTGTATAACTTTTGTTATATATACTCAACAAATACAATATTTGATCATGATTGTTATAATATGAGTTTATATAAAATTTACATCTGTTCATATTATCACTTGCTCTCATTTAATAGAGGCCTGTGGGTAGCATTTGCTTGGTTGCATCCACACCCTGCATGTTCAGGATTGAAAATATGTTGAAGAGAACAGTTTGCCTATCTCTTCCACATTGCTTTTTGCTTCTGGTATTACGTTCATAGTGTCATAGTGGATACCATAAGTTAATGAATACTTGGACAACAGTGATAAATCAGATTAATTTATCTTTCAAGTTCAGTTTTTAGAACACTATGTGAGTAGTGCAGATATTTTTATGATTTCCTTAACTATATTCATCGACACTAAAATGAAAAAAGGATAAAATAGTGTAAAGAGCTTACTTTTTGAGAAAGAATATATAATGTTAAAAATGCCTTCAATGTAAATAAGTTTCTTTCTTCTTTCCCAGCCATCTCTAACACTTGAGAAAAGAGAATTTAAGCCAAGGAAAACCAGGTTCTAAAATTATGGAATAGCTTTGAACAATAGGGTATGCTCAGGGATTACTCCTGTCTGCTTTAAGAAGGTAATGCTGATAACATAAATGGGGTTTTTGGAAGAAGATAGGTGGTAGCAATACCATGCCAACATCCACAGACTCTGTCTTTATAAATCTGCCAGACTCCCAGCCCTTGTCTGAGAAATTGAGATAGTGGATGGAATGTCCCTCAATGGAAAAGTATGGGAAAAACAGTTTTATAGCCTAATTTCAAATGACATGATCAGTTGCACTGTCATTTATCAGCCTGTAGGTTTATGAAATAAATATTATAGAAGTGTACATTTGAGGATCTAAGAACATTAAGAAAACTCTGGGTATTGATTTAAACACTAATAAAATACACTTTGATGGCAGTGAAATTGGGAAAACTCACAGTGTTCTGTGATTTCTGTGAAAGGGAGAAAAATGTTTAAGCTAAATAAAAGAAGTAAAACTTCCAAAGCTTTAGTGATGTATAAATGGAACATGAGAAGGCAAAGGCAAAATGGGGAAGGCTCATCATATCTTCAAAAGAGAGGTTAAAGAGGCTGACTGATTCAGCCATTTTTCTTTCTGGGATTTCTGAAACAGGTCTTACTACTGCTCCCTCCCTGAAGGGAGCAACAGATGATCACGTGGAATAGAGAAATACATTCTACATGACAGTGTTGTGCAGTATAGAATGCCCTTTACAAATATGAAGACAATGCAGAGCTAACATTTGAGAAAAACGCACAACTCCAAAGAGAGTAGTACCAAAAAATGAAAAGTCTAACCTATAAGGAATAGAGAATTTTCTGAGGAGAATTTGAGCTATGTTTAACTGATACCTTTAGAGAGATTCAAGTATGTATTGCATAGAGGCTGTTTTTAGTACACTGGTTAAGAACAGCGTTGGAGCCAGACTGCCTGCATTTGAAACCTGGTTTTACCACTTCCTAGTTCTTTGAGTCTCAATATGCATCAGTTTCCTTATCCATAAACTAGGGATAATAATTTTACCTAATTCATAAGGTTGTCCTGAAAATTAATTGAATTATTGAAAAAATGCTTAGATGGTACCTGGCACATAATAATAATTTGATAAATATGTTTTATTAAAATTATTACTCTTTGTATTTGTCATAACTTACTATAGTTTTTGCTATTTGTCCATCAAATTTGGCTGTTATTAAAAAGAACCAATTGTAAATCTTGGAAATGATCAATTAGTAGACCAGATACAGCTGAAGATCAAATTAGTGAGTGAAATGATCAAGACAATGAATTTTCCTTGAACACATGTCAAATGAAAGGAGATGAAAAGTATGAAAGGACAAATTCAGATTTTTTTAAATTAAATTTATTGAGGGTGACATTGTTTAATAAAATTATAAGGGTTTCAAGTGTACAGTTCTATAATATATCATCTGTATATTGCATTGTGTGTTTACCACCTAAAATTTAATCTCTTTCTGTCACCATATATTTGACCCCCTAGATCCGGAGGTTTTAATATCTAACAGAAGTTCCAGGCAGAAAGGTTGAGAATGAAGAGGAGAAAAAATATATTATCTTAAATAATAGAAGGACTGTTTCCAATGTTAAAGAAAGACTCATTGGAAAAGCGTACCAACTACTGAGAAGAATTAATGTAAAGTTCCATATCTAGACTCATAAAGGTGAAATTCCATAAAAACAAGGTTTAAGAGAAAATCATTAAAGCTTCCAAAGGAAAGAAAATTAGGTTATCTACACATATCAGATGGATAGCAGACTTATTCGCCAAATTAGATGACAGAAGACAGTAGAAACATTGCTTTGAAATTTTGAGGGAGAAATGATTTGGCAGCTTGAATTCTGTTTTTAGCCTCCTATAATGAGAACAAACACATACATTTCAGGAATGCACAGACTCAAACTTTTTTTTTTTTTTTTTTTTAATTCAGGAGGACTGACAGAACATAGGATATAAGGAACAGTGGTAAACAAAGAAGTCAGCAAACTTAGAATCAAGTCTACATAATTAAAAATGTTTCTGTGAAGCATAAGGAATTTGTTAGTAATAATAACGATAGTAATTTAGGGAAACTGTTGGCTTGTTCTACAAATTTTGGAAGAGGGACAAGAGGAAAGCATACTTTTTTGTTTGGGGAGGATTATTTATTGTTTAACTCAATGTTGATAGAATTATTTAAGTTTAAATGTTAAAAATGGAAAGGTGAAAAAGTTTTAAGGATGACCATTAAAAGAACAAAATAGGGTATACAATTTCCAAACCACCACTGGAGTAGGGGTCAGCAAACTGTTTCTGTAAAGTGCTGGGTAGTACATACTTGGTCGAGGCGCAGTAGGCACTGCTGTCTCTCTTGCACCTGTCCCACTCTGCCACTGGAACACCGAAGCAACCACAGATGATGAGCGTAAAGTTTGACTGGGACTCAGCCACACCTGTGTGTTTGTTTATAAACACAGAAGTTTGAATTTTCTATAATTTTTGCATATTACAAAATACTCTTCTTAACTTGTGGGCCACACAAAGATAGGTTTGGTCTATAGTTTGCTGATTGCTGCATTACAGAAGAAAGGAAGTGGGCAAAGAAAAATTAATTTTCATGAAAGATAGAAAAAGAGAAAAGTGGAGAAAGGTGGGCAAGAAACCATAAAGAAGTATAAGACATAAGACATGTAAGTCAGTAAAAGGAAAAAAAAACAGTGAATGGAGTAAACTTTTTCAGTAAAGACACATTCTCAGATTGGGTATATCCTTAATGATAACAGGGTACTAGATCATAATGTATCTGTATTATAGAGCAGTGGTACTTAAATTGTGATTTATACAATTCTAGTTAGCAAACTGTTACTGGTCTACCATAAGTACGGAACTAGAATAGTTGGAAACTTTTTTAGTATTGTGACACTGTCATAACTTCCAAGCGTGCGATCACCTTTCTAGTAATTTATGGTATTTTACAAAATGTCAGTCAACAGTGGTTTAGAAATTAAAAACAAAACTGATTTGAGAAGCACCATTAGAGAATATAGGTATTTAATGCAGGTGTTAAAAAAATAGTGTAGATCTATATAGAGAGACATTAATTTTAAAAAAGGGCAAATCATAGAACAGTATAAACTTCAGTGTGTTTTTTAACCCTACCAGACATGAGGCCCTGAACCTAACTGGCCCCTATACCTGGGCTCCTGAGCATTAAAGAGTAAAAACCAACATGATACAGAAAAATGTTAGTTACATGCAAACAAGTGGTTAGAATAAGATGGAACTTGGAGTCAATGTTTTTCACGTACGAGGCAAAGTACCGAAAATTAGGTACAGCGGTCTGGTAGGGTTAAAAAACACTCATATATACAATGAATTTTTAAAATATAGAACAATTCACATCAAATCATTAAATGTGATTATAGAAAAGATGTTACAATTGGTGGGATAGGGTTGAAGGACATGATAATAAAGGAGTCTTCATGTCTTAGTCTATGTATTTTTCTATCAACTTTTTTTACAGTAGTATTTTCATTTATGGTGTAATATTATTTCAATTAATGATCTCTTGATCTTTTCAATAAATGGTCATACTTGTTAATTGCATATCCATATGGGAAACAAGAACCTTCAACCTCTACCTCACACAGTATACAAAAATTAATTTGAGATGGATTATAAACCAAAATGTGAAAGTTAAAACAGTAAAGCTTCTAGAAGAATATGTGAAGTAATATCCTCATGACTTTTAAGTAGGCACAGATTCCTTTAACAGGACACAAAGCACCAAGCACAATAGAAAAGATTTATAAATTGGGCTTCCTTAATACTAGATATTAGGTTCATAACAAGATAGCATTAAGAGAGAGAAAATGCAAGCTACAGATTGAAGAACATATTTAGTATATTTTATATGTGAAACCTGAAACTAAATATATTTTCTGTGTGTGTGTATTTACCTGTTGAAAAGCTTCGTATCCTACAATAAGAAAACAATTCCATTTTAAAAAATGGGCAAAAAATTTGAAGACACACTTCACAAAGAAGATATCTAGTGGCAGATTTGCATATGAAAAGATTCTCAACATCATTAATCCTAAGGGAAAATGAAAATTAAAAATAAGACCTAGTGTTGGTGAGGTTATAGCACAATGAGAACTCACACGTTGCTGGTGGGAATGTCATTTGGTAGTCACGTTGAAAACCATGCTGTCTACTGGAAGTGGATGAACAGAAACCCTATGACGCAACTGAGTTTCACTGAACAGAATTGAGTGCTTATGTTCAACAAAGGATGGGTATGAGAATATTTGTATTAATTTTATTCCTAGCAGCCAAGACATCACTCCATCAAGAGTATAAGTAGGTTGTGGTATATTCATATATTAATAATTGATGACTACATAGCAATGCAAAAAAGGAAATACTGCTACACATAATATTGAGCAGAAGGAGCCATGGACAAAAGAATACCTACTGTGTGATTTCATGTATATGATTTATGGTTAAAGAAGTCAGAATAATGGTTTTCTGTGGCAGGGAGTATTGACTGGCAGGGGAGCCCATGAGAGCTTTCTGGTATGCTCACAATGTTGCATACCTTCATCTGGATGGTGGCCCTGCAGATATATGTAACAGTTCATTAAGTTTTACACCTACACATTTAGTACCTTAATTGTTTATTTTTATATTGTGATAAAATATGTAGGAGAAAAACCCCCAACTCATTCTCTATCCTCTGGTTTGAAATTCTGTCATACTAGATTCATAACACATTTAAGGCCCTTACTCTAAGTCTCACATTCCTTTTCACTTGTCAAGACAGGTATACTATTATGATTTAATCATTGTTTCTTCATAATATATTTAATGAATATGTTTGATGGTGTGAATCATTCCTGTATTCTTGTATTACAGAATTATCTTGGATATACTCACCTCTTTATTATTATAGATAATCTTTAGAATCAGTAGCCAAATTCTCATATTCTCATGCCATTGGAATTTTTATTGTAATTACATGAAACTAATAAATGACAAATTTGAAGATCGTTCCATGTGGATGGAGATTGAGTTCAGAAACATTTTATGTCTCACCATTTTCTCCCAGTTGTGTAGTTGTCTTCACGTGGTGTCTGCAGTTTTGTGGTTTGGTTTTTTTACATTTTTGTTTTGTTAATGTGGATGGGAACTTTGTTATATTTTTATGTTCCTTGGTATAATATCCTTGATGTGATTTTATTACTGGAACTTCTTAATAATAGATATTATTTGTTGTATACTCTGTGCTAAATAATCTTATTTACTTCTTATAATAGCCCCTACCACATTCATACTATTACAGCATTCTGTTCATTTTTACGTTTGAGGTCAGTGAGGGACAAGGCTTAAGGCTAAACAGCTGGTTTGTGGTCGAGATATGATTCTAACCCAGGCAGTCTCACTCCAGAGTTACACTGCCTTCAGACTTTGCACTATTGTAGCATAGGTGTCCCCCGGGGAAAAGGTGAGAGATTGGGAGGGTCAGAGTGTGGGATCAAGTCTGGTACAATAGTATGCTTTCTTTATCTTGCCTTAGCTGCTGCTGTCTCTGTTAACCTGCATTTTTTGTCCATCCATTTACATTTATATTACCTGCTTGTTTTCTCCATCGTCCCAAGCTGAGAACATCTGGTTGGCCAAGATAGTTACTGTGACTGGGCCAAGCATTTAATGTTTAATAGACTATTGACTAGACTATAGATTGGCTGCCTTAAGTAAGGTATTTAGCACAGCACTTCTAGTCATTTCTGGCCAGAGAGTGATGGCTGGTTGGGTAAAAACATGGCTCAGTTAAGCCTGCCCTCTTTAGTAAAAGGTTGAAGACCCTAGAGAAAGGGATGTGATCACAGTGTAAACTCTGATTAACATGCTTAGTAGTCATTGCACATTTTCCCTTTTAAGTAAAATCTAAAGATGTGGCTAGCAGTATAATTTAGAGCATGAGTAGTACAGAAAGGGGAATATAAAGTGCTTATATACATGACTTGAGAACAATCCTTTGTTTACTGCTCTGTAAACCTGGCAATACGTAGTTGTATATCTCTTGCACATAGCTTGGTTAAAATGTCTGTTTAGTTAGGATTGTTAAAACTTTAGATGAGTTAATAATAAATATTAGGGAGGTTCTCTTTTTCTTTGATATTTTAATAGCTAGGTTTGGCTTTAAAAAGAGGTTTTTAAAACTTTTACAAACCCCAGAATTTAGCAAACTCCTTTAAGAATATTCTCTGATATGTGTGCTATTTAACCCAAGATCAGTGCTGAATTTAGGGTATACCATGATATGTTTACTATGATAGTGAGTCATTTGTAGTAAAACAAAACAAAAAACCCCTGAAATATTATATTGAATAATATATGGTTATTGGCAATTAAATTGTATGTAAATACTTGTTTAATTGATTGTAGGTTGGGCCATGCAGGCTGCTGCCTATATCTTCATTAATAGGAAATGGAAGGATGACAAGAGCCATTTTGAAGACATGATTGATTATTTTTGTGATATTCATGAACCACTTCAACTCCTCATATTCCCAGAAGGGACTGATCTCACAGGTAAGGTAGCCTGGGTTTGGATCACAGAATTTTAAAACACGAAGGGACTTAGAAGTCATGTAATCTAAACGTATTTCTCAAATGAAGTAGCTGAACACCAATAAGATTAATGTCCCTAAGGTCACTCAGTTAATCAGTAGCACATTAGACTCCAACATTCCTGGTCTCCAGTCCCTAGAATTTATGATTTATGATGGGCATCCCAAGAGACCATTATTATTCATACTTGCCATCCTAGAGCTTTATATTTTGAGTCTCAGTATGCTTTTTAAATATCAGCCTTTTATATAATTGTATATAATTTATATGGAAGCACAAAAAACTTTGAATAGCCAAAGCAATCTTGGGAAAGAATAACATAAAGCCTAGTTTTAAAATTCCTTTCCTGTTCTTTATATTCTTTGTTGTCTTCCAAGATACATATTTATCTCTTAGACCCTTTTTTCTCAACTTCTTTTTTATAAGAAAAGGATTTGTTAGTAACCAGTTTCATATATATTGATTTAAGTTAATATGTTGCCTTTCTCTTGGTGTTTTAAAGCCTTAACTCTAATATATGAGTAAACAGGAAAGGGTTTGTCCTATCTCAAGAAAATTCAGCCATAATTGAGTTGTGGAGGGGACATAGGAGAACATATTTAGGACTCTCAACCTTCCCAGATATCAAACTACATAGGCCAAGAATGCCAGTTTATCTCAAAGAATTCTTTAAAAGATTAAAAGCAAAATAACAGTCTTTCATCCTTACTGAATCAGCAGTTTTTATATTTTTTAAAACCACAGGTCATTTTTTGTAGATGAAGCTTTGTAGTGCAGTATAGAATTTAAGACAGATTGAAGAACTGTTCTGGTTGAACATTGTTGGGGGTGGGAGGTGGATGAGCTGGCCAGGAAGTGGTTCTAAAGAATTTCTCTACTCAAAAGAGCAAAATTTAAAAAAATGTAATACCCTGGTTCCTTCATTTGAGGAGGCTGTAGTGGATGGTATCTACTGTATGAGGGAAGACAGGCTGAAGCAGGATAGAACTGAAATCTAAAAATCATCCATAGTATGGAGAGATGGAACAGGAACTTGTACAACTATTTAAAGTGAATGGGTGAATAAGCTATAATATGTGAATTAAAGAAATTAAGGGATTTGGGAAACATTTGCCATTGATAACAAGGAGCTAAATGAACCATGGCAATTTTTCTATACTAGTATTATATACTAAAATATATGCTTACTGTATAGTGTATGTTTAATTTTTATAGTTAAAATTCTAAAAGTAGTTAGACCACTGAGGATAATACTGGCTACATATTGTTTAAGCTTGAAAATATATTGTAAGTTTTAAATTGATTAGATTGCCAGAGCTAAACTATCATTGGGAAATTATAATGGACAGACAGCCATATTTAAATTTTATGATACTTAGAATGTGTAATACTTAAGTTTGAGTATTAGAGTGACTTTTACTGAAATGATAAATTAGATTTATATTTGTGAATGCCAAAATGCACACTAAAGAATGGCAACTTTGGAAGTTATTTAGTAATTAAAAGCTAATGGAGTGAAAACTCACAGGTTGCTGCTACTTTGGTACATAATGTTAAAATGTTCATATATTAGACCTTCAGAGCCTGCACGATATATATTTAAAACTTTTTTCAGTCTATACGTTTTTCTCAAGTGTCTTTTTTAGGTGATGAACTTAACATGTAGTTGTATATTTTCAGAGTTCTGAGTATTCACCAGTACATGATGTAGTTGCATGTTTTTTTAAGTTAAAACTGTATATATATTCTTAAGGCCTTTTGCAAAAGCCAGACTATTTGCCAAATAGAGGAAATGGACTGATCCTGAATCAGCTTTAAAATGTTTGTTTTTTAAAACAGTATTACACAGATAGCTTCAAGTTGGAATAAATGTTCTTTTTTTTTTTTTTTTAAAGTAGGCCACCAGTATACTTTCAATTTTGAAAAAGTATTTGTTAATTCAAAAGTGTTTTTAGTTAACCACAATTAACTTTAAATTTGGGTTTTTAAACCCAAAGAGAATGTTTTTATAATCCTCTTTAAATTCTGAATCCAGCTTGCTTGCACATTTTCAAATTAGTGCATTTAAATTTGACTTTACATATATTCTATCTTCATATGTTATTGTTGGTTATAACTTTTTTCTTGCTTATGGAAGTAGTTAATGTTAATTTCAGGAAATTTATAAATACAGAAAGGAGCACAAGAATTACTCTAATCCACTCCCCATAAAGAAACTATTCTAATTTTGCTCCATTGTTTTTGTGTCAGTTTGGTCACACATACACACATGAATACCACACATACACCCACATAAGCATATGCATATATATGCATACAAACAAATATGTATGCTTAAATATACTTTCAGACAATTGGAAAATTAGAATTACAGTCTTGCACTTAATGTTATATTATAATCTCTCACATCATTTTTTATTCTTTGAAAACATGTTTTAAAGGTTGGATAGTTTTATATTATGTTAGTTTATTAGGGTTGTCCTGAAAAACAGAACTAAAAGGATATGTGTGTGTGTGTGTGTGTGAGTGTGTGTGTGTGTGTGTGTGTGTGTGTGTGTGTGTATGCGTATGCCAAGACAGAGAGACAGAGAGAATTGAAGCCCACTCACATTATGGAGGGTAATGTTTTACTTTACTCAAAGTCTATTGATTTAAATATTAACCTCATCAAAAAATACCTTCACAGAAACATCTAGAATAGTGCTTGACCAAATATCTAGGTATCATGCCCTAGCCAATTGGACACGTAAAATTAACCATCACAGTTGTTACTTCATAATTTTGAGTTCTGTTTCCCCGATTTGGAAAGGAAAGATTTTCTAGGTCTTAACAATCATAACATTGCATGCAATTAAATACCCTGTACATAAAATGTCATTATTTAATAAATATGAGTGCCTGAAGCTTTACAGACAAAACAAAGTCCCTGTTTTCATGAAGCTTAAATTCCATGAGTTAAGATAGATAAATAATAAGTTAATGAAAATATGCCAGTTATTCATAAATGCTGTGCAGAAAAATAAAGATAAGGAGAATCATAGAAAATGGTGGCACAGGGTGCTATTTTATAAAAGGTGGTTAGAGAAAGCCCCTTAAGTTTCTGTTTAAGTGGAGACTAAATGAGCAAAGCAGAAAGCCATGCAGATATTAGGGTAGAAGGCATTCTGGGTAGGGGAAGAACAAAATGCACAGAGCCTGAGGTGGGAACAGGCCTAGCTGGTTTGAGACAGCAAAGTAGCCAGCAGACCCGCTGGAGTAGAAGGAGCGCTGGCATTGGAGTCTCACAGGGAGTGAGCTGACAGCACAAGAGCCTGAGGCCAGGGGGATGCTTGTGCGGTTACTCATAACCACAGAGTCTGGGGTGGGTAGATGAAGTGGAATGGAGGGAATAGTCCAAGTCTCTTCTCTCTGTGTATCTACCTTCCCACACTGTAACTGTATGTTTTAGAACTACTCACACTTACATTTACATTCTACAACAGAGTTCATTTTTGTCGTCCGTTTCCTAAAGTCTGTGAATAACTACAAAAGTAGTTAACCTCCATCTTTTTAGTGTTCTTGGACTTCCTCATCCCAGGCAAGGCCCTGCCAATTGTCAGTAAAATAGTGCTCAGGGTATTCTCCTGAAATGAATGTGAAAGATGCTTATTAATTTTCATGTTTAGAGCCTTTACTTTGACTTCCTGGGGATCTGTGGGTATTTAATTATTTGACTCAATTCCTCCTTTATATAAAAAAAGTAACATCTTTTATAGGAGTGTTGTTTGAATATTTTGAATCCGTGTGTGTGTGGTTTTTGTTTTTGTTTTTTTTTTTAATGTTATGAGGATTCCATGGTCTTAAATTTCTGCTAGGAAAATTGCGTGTGTTTGTGTGTGTGTGTGTGTGTGTGTGTGTGTGTGTGTCTTTTTGTGTGTGTGACTTGGAATAGTCTGTAAACTTTAGGATGCAGCTAAGGATTGCAAGGTCTAAAATCTGCTGTCATCAGAAGGCATTTCATGATCTCCCTCAGGAGAAGGCCAGATTCTGAACACTTTACTTTTTCCAAATATATTTGCTGAATAATGGGTTTGGTTCTTCTTGGAACTTGTGAAGTTACCTCATGGAATGGAAAAAGAAGTTTTTGCCAACAACTGGAACATATACTTGACTTGTAACTATATTCAGCCAAACCATGTTCAGATGTTTGTACATGATGTGCTAATCATGTGCCCATTCTATTGTGGAGTGGTTTTGGTTAGTAATATTAGCATGCTCTGTGTCTGAGCAAGGCAGATATTTCACTTTGCATTGAAGCCCTAAATTATTGGGTTAAAAAATGTTGATCTGATATATATGGCAAATTGCTAATTATTTCTCTTGGATGACTAAATCCTTATTTTTTATTACTATTTTATTTCATTAGCATCTTATATTTTAGTATTTTATTTTTTATTATGTAAAGACTATTTTATGAAAATTTTATATTGGGATTTTATTTGCATTTCAGTTCTCATTGCATATTGACTATGAAATCTCTCAAAAGAATTTAAAAAATTTGAATGAATTTATAAACTGTTATAAAAAGTATTAATACTTTATTATAAAATTTTCAAAATTCCAATAAGTAGTATCTTTGTTGGGGATTTACTAAAATGGTTTTATCTTCTCATTTGATTCAGTATGCTATACTCAGTAATTATAGGAAAATTAACAGCCATTTTTAAAGAAATTCTGCACTATTTCTTTATTTCATTCTATTTTATTTTATGGCTTCTAATGGTCTATTGCTTTGTTTAGAAAACAGCAAGGCTCGAAGTAATGATTTTGCTGAAAAGAATGGACTTCAGAAATATGAATATGTCTTACATCCAAGAACCACAGGCTTTACTTTTGTAGTGGACCGTCTAAGAGAAGGTAAGCACCCACCTCAAAGTACACCTTTTTATATAAGTGGCAAAAAGTGATAAACTTTATATATAGCCCTTTTGAATTTACAAAGGACTTTTTCATATTTTATCTCAAGAAGTGAGATACTATATTTTTATAGTTGACCCCATGCACTAAAATTTTTTAATTTGTATTCTTTAGAAATATAAAAGATATCTTTGTAAAAACAACATTTACCCACCCACCCCCCTTTTTTGGAATAGACAGAAAATGATACATAGATTATCATTCCATTTTTAAGTGTTTCTCAAAGCAGCAGAAGTGTTTTGAAAGTATCTTATTGCTTATACTATAGTTGTTTATAGCTTAAAAATATTTTTACATTTATTATTCCATTCACTCCAACAAATGATGCTGGTTAGTAGGAAGGCAGTGCTACCACCTCCATTTTATAGTTAAATCACATTTGCATTCTGGGTGGTTAGAACTTCATTCGTCTGCTTCCTAGTTTTTGGCTCATACTACTAACTACCTCACACTTCTAGAGCTTTGTCTATTAAAGGGCCTGTGGGGTCAAGGTGATTCCATTGATGGTATCACACCCAGCACCCATTTAAATGTTTACATTTTCATATTCTTGTGTAAAAAAGCCAGTTGTATGTTTTATTATAGCTGCATATTTATATATTTATGTATTCATACACACATGTGTACATACAAATATTAATAGATAGCACACATATGAATATATTTGAAAAAGGAACTAGGAACTACCCCGAAACATTTGCTGAAATGTTATTAATTTTGTAAGAATAATTCAAAGCCCAGAATCACTTAGCAGAAGAAAAGTCTTGTTTGCATGTTTCTGTTCTCCACTCTCATTTCTAGCAAGGCAAGTGGTGACATCTGTGACAAATTATCACCTTCATTTAGTAATTGCTACGTTGTCACAAAACTGCTTGTTCCTAACATGAAAGACCTTGGAACATTATCTAAGTATAAAGTTCCTACTTTGGCATAATTATTGTTTCTTTAGGGTTTAATGTGCTTTAAGATAGGAAGTATAACCTCAGTTAATCAACCCTGCCAAGATGAAGCATCTTTATGACCCATGATTTTAAAGAAGTCGTGTACAGTTAATCCAAAATCACATTACACACCAATAATGCTGTCCCTGTTAGTTTGGCTTGCTTTTGGAATCCTGTGGTTATAACTAATATGAAATGGACTCGTGGGCTTGATGGTTGTATTGTATGTGAATAGTGAGTATCCATCTACCTCTGGAAGCTCAGTTCTTTTTAGCTGTAGAAACTCAATTCTTTTTGCCCATGGAATGGGACAGGGAAGCACAAGACATTAAAGCAGTGATGCTTTTTTTTTTTTTTTTTTTTTTTTTTGTGTTTTTTTTTTTTTTTTTTTTTTTTTTTTTTTTTTTTTTTTTTTTTTTTTTTGCGCTTTTGCTTTCTTTCTTTCTTTTTTTTTTTTTAATGTGTTACCACTTACTGTGACTTTCAGTTTAGACTCACCCTTCTCATTGAACAATATGTTTTTTATTTCCTCACATAATCTGATATTTTATTGTATTTAATGGTTTCATTAAAGGTGTTTCTGACATCATGGAACACCTCCATCTACTGGATTTCTGTTAAAACAAGCATGCTAGTGGAGCACATCTTTTGCTAACAAAGATCTTTCTGAGTGTAGGCAGGATAATTGAGAGATCATTTATAATGGATAAAGATATGTCTATAGAGCTCTCTGGTCTGAAATCTGGAAAATATTTTAGTAGCAAACTGATTTATAACTCTGGGGAATGTGTATTACTTAGTCATCACTCAGAGTACTAGTCAACAACCACAGTGTATAATTTTTTCTGCCAGGACTGGCAATTATTTTGGCTTCTCTATATCAGTTGAAAAGAAACACAATTAGATGATTTCATTTTCTTCAACTAAATACAGTTAGATGAGTCCATTTACTTCAGTTAGAAAAGCAGAATAAGACCTATATACTATAATAAGAAGAAATATGATGATGATTATAGTAACAGCAGCTAATATTTATTGAGTATAGTTTATTTGCTAAGTACCAGGCATTATGCTAGGTGTTCTGTCAGTTAATCTCACAACAACCCTACATGGTAGTTACCATTATTAATATTTTAACTCATAGGGCTAAATTGAAGCAGAAATTGAGGTGAAGAAACTTGTCAAAATTATTAGAATATGGTTTGTCTGACTGAATAGCCGTGTTCTTTCTGCTGTAACTTGGTGCCTCTTGTATTCATATTTGTAGTGTGATCAAGCACTTTTGTAATAATAGTGATCTGAATGGTTTTCTTCAAGAAAGATTTTTAAAAAGAAAAAAGGAGAAAAAAGAGGCTAAATGGCCAGATCACAGAGGGATGGAGTTCTCAAGGGAGGTGATTATGAAATGGATGACAGGGGCAGCGGGCACAGCCTAAAGAGGCATCAGGTGGAGAGCCAGGGGCAGCTCTGCTTTGGGCAGGGGTTTGGGGGAGACTGTGGGGGTGTCAAGTGAACAGAAAAAGTTTCATCAAGAATCAGCAGTGAGGAGGACCTTAGAAGTCACCTAGGCCAGAGTATCCTTTTAGAAAAGAAATCTGATCCAGAAAGGGCCCAGTACAGTTTTCTGATCTTTAAGTCCCTGAGATCTGCTTTTGATGATCAGTTTGAAAAAGAAACTTGCTGTTAAAACAAATGACCATTATAAATAAATATACTAATGGAATCCTGGAGATCACATATTAAAACCAATTATCATTAAATAACATTTTTACTGCTCACTCATGTAACTAAATTTAGTGTTGCCCACATCTAATAGCACAAATGGGAAAATGAGAATTTTAGGACATCAAGAAGGATAGAAAGTCTTACCAGGAAGCACTGAATAAAGGAAAATGCAAAACAAGGAAAATAGTTCCTGTGCCACTTTTTAGAATATATTTTATTAAGAATAACAACATTTAGAAAATATACACTTATCCTGAAATATAACACCTGTTATATAATTTTATGCAGATGTGTTGTTCCTGCAATAATAATTTCAAAAAGTTTACCCTGAGTACCATGACTTCTGTAATCTGTACTTGATTTATACTGTCACTAGATCATAACCTTCTTAATGATATGGAATGTCCTACACATAATAGACAATTAGTAATAGCTGAGTTGACTATTGGGTTTTTTTTTTAATCTGAAAAGTAAAATAAGCATAGTGCCTTAGCATCATCTTCTCAGAGCAGTATATATTACACTGATTGATATCTGTCATGGATTATTTATTTCATGTATACCTCTAATCACAGGGCATTTCAATATGTGATTATGTAATTTTTTTCAGTACTTGATGAACCCAGCCCTGAAAGGAAGTTGCTAACTTAGAGAAAAGAGGCTTTTACATGAGAAAGTTTTTAATTACATAGCAACAATAAACTTTTAACTGACTGCAAAAAACTCATTATATTTATTATCACCTCTGGTGATTCATCATCTTTAAAAACAATAGCTTTATTTTTTCTTGATTTTTGACAAATAATTATTTGGTTCTGTTGTATTGTTTTGTAAGCCAATTACTGAGTTGTAATCTTGCAGTACTTTTACTATTCAGCAGCACAAGTGTGCACATTTGAAACAATTTGAAATAAAGGTGGAAATAATTGGGGGCGAGGGATAAAACACTTCATATTTGTTTGAAGGTATGTCTTATTTAAGATTGACCTTGCCTTTGAGAAGTTTACCATCTTCATGGATAGATAAGAATAATACACAGGGGAAAAGCTAAAAAATAACATAAGACAATGTATTCACTTGCTAAGATTTATGGTCTGTAATACATAAATACTATGCTGAGTGATTAACTATAGGAGCGTTCAGTAAGGGGAGATCATGTAATGTTGAAGTACTCAGGTAAGCCTTCTTCAAGAGCTGAACTTCCCTCTGGCCTTAGCGACTGTTTGTGACTGGGACAGGCAAGAATGAGAACGGCGAGCGCCAGAGAGGAGCACAGGATGGACAGAGTTTGGGCCAGTGAGAAGTGGAGCAGGGAGCCAGTCTGAGCCCAAAACCTGTGTTGTAGAGTAACAGACAATAGTTAAGAAGGCTGTATGGAGCCATTATTTTTCAAAAACTTAATTCCTGCCCCCAAATAGTTTTGTGTTTAGTTTTTCCATTTCTAAAGCATTCAGTCAAGCCAGTCGGCTCATGTGTTAAGACTCTAAACATATGGATCTGTTTAAGTTTTGGGTTTGAAATAAAGTGTTTTTGAATTCAAAGTAAAACAATCCATATTTCAGTCCACATTTAGCTCATATGCCTAAATTCTAAACATGAAGGAATGAAGGATACTGCCTTTTTACTAATCTAGGAGATACAGGGTTAACCACTAAAGAAAAAATAAATTCTCACTCGGTAGTTTGGATCAGCACACCTGATGAAGACTCTTCAGTCTACATCCAGGGAGAGAGAATTGCTGACTTAACACGCAGATTACACATGTAGGATCTGACAGTCCTATCTTTGACTCCCTCATTTTGGTCTGTAGTACTTCTTACCTGCTCTGAGAAAGTTACCTAGGAAGTAAAAGCAGTACACCAGTCATACACAGCTCAGTTTTCAACAGCGTGGTTTGACCACTTAATTTTTTGGACTTTTTTGCATTGTTCACAAATGTCTACTGATAATCAGTCTTGTCTCTTGCCTATAGTGGCAGTGTATAGTGGGGTAGTGAAGATGGCCAGCAGGAGCCACCACTCTCTGTGGCTCACATTGTACTTGTCTTAGTAGTAGGTGAGCCTCCCCCAGGATTGCATTTCGAAGACCTTACTGACAGCTAACCATGTTCTAGGAGGCCAGGAGGAAAGGCAAACTATTGAAATACTGGGTGCATTAAATGCCATGTACTCTGACCTTTTCATATGACTTTTTATTGCTGGAAACTATTTATGAAATAGGATAAGACCTTTCCCTTATGTTAAAAAATGCAATTGTACAGTAGATCTTTGACATTTGCTAAAATATTTTCTGAGACCTTTTACATTTCCCCAAATTTGCGGATATATTTAGCATAGCTCTTTAGTGGCCATTTTGCAAAGAATGAAGCTTTTCTCTTTTTATGATGATGAATAGAATACAACAGAACCTAAATGAAATTTGGATACTGATCAGTGGGAAAGCATGCAGATCAACTAAATGACTTGGTCCTCCATGTCATGATGCAGAAATGATTCAAATTTGCCTCAGCAAAATAATACATGACCAAATTGAATCTTTGAATGCCTTGGCACTGCTTTAGACCAAAAATGGCATTCATATTGTTTTCTTTGTTCATTTTCATTTGCTCCCCCTGCCTTCCATGGCAAAAAAGTCTGAGATGCTCACTTAGGACTGATTTTGTCATTGTGTTTAATGAAAAACGTCATGACAACTTTAATGGAAAACGATAGAAGCTCTATGTTCTGTACATCAGAGTAACCATCTAACTTTTATCAAGTACCTGCCATGTGCTAGGCACTGAGTCTACAGGTTTCTTTCTCCTGCCCATTCAGTAGACTCACCTAGGAAGCTTTTTTTAAAGCACACATACTCAGGTCCAGTCTCAGACCTGCTAAATCAGTCTGGTGGAGTCCTGGACTCCATTCCTGTTTATTCCAGCTGGCAGTCGTCTGGACTGAATATCTTTTTCCTCTCTAATGGGACCTAGCACAGTAGACCTTATATTAATAGCCTCTTAAATAACATGTTATCTCTTACTTTCCTAACAGGACAGCAATGGCCATGTCTCATAGACTTAACATTAAAAGGAAAGGTTTCATTTCTAGATCCAATTAATTCCTTTCCATTCTTACCTTATTTCCCTCTTAACAACATTTGGCACTGTTGATGTTTCTTGAAATATATTCTCTCCTTAGCTTCTCATTTTTTCTCCTACTTCTCTGGCCACTTCTCAAGACTCTTTTTGTAGGTTCTTTATAGCTATCTCTCCTTAAATGTCTGTGTTCTTCATAAGGCTCTTCTAGATTCCTTTGTTCTCTCGCTCCACACATTTCTTCCTGAGCCATGTTATTCAGGTTGGTGGTTTAAATGATCATCCATAAGCTCATGACTCCTAAGTCTATAAATTCTTAGTCCAAAGCCCTTTCTCAGTTCAGAGCCATCAGTGTGATTTTTGCCACTTAGAGGTTCTATAGGCACTTCTGCTTCAATATGTTCCAAACTGAACTTGTCATTCCCACTTTCCTCTTAAAATCTCCACACCATGGAATGGTGGTGGTAACGATGATGTTGAGTGTACATATGAGGTTGGACAATTAATTTCACGAACTCATCCTAGAAAAAGGCTACATATCTCATTGCTGAATATCACTATGATCACCTTCAAAGTACTCCCCTTAGGAAGTTATGCACTGACACCAGCACATAGTCCACCCTTCAAAGCAGTTTTGGAACTATTTTTCTGGAATGGCCATCAGAGCTGTCATCGTGCCCAACATCTGACAATTAAGTTTGCAAACTTGCCACTGTGTTCTTACATTGGCAGCACTGTACAAACAACTGTAAGGTGTCATAACCCTGACACTTTTTGATTCTATCTCTTCAGTCTTTTTCCAATTAATCTTTTTCTTTTCATTCTCACTGTCATCATATCTCCCTTAAATTATCAAACAGCCACTCAACTGGTCTTCTAGTTCTGGTCTCTCCTTACTTAAACAATCCTTTCTATACAATGTAACTGGAACATCAAAACTATTTCTAAATAAGGTTGTTAGACTCTTAGACTGTGGGGTTAAAAGACCTGGGTTAGAATTCTGGCTTCACCAGGAATAGCAGGGTGACTGGTCAGATTACTTTCCCTTAGTAAACCTCAGTTTCATCATCTGTAAAATAGGAATAATTGTAGTGCTTGCTTTATACAATTTTGTGGGACCCTTGTGAGGATTCATTACAGTCATGTACATAAAGCTTTTAGCACAGGGCCTGGAAAATATTAATAGCAAGTACTCAATAAATGTTATAGTGCAATCTGCCTGTGTCAGCTCCCAGCTGAACTCTTCCTGGTTTCATAGTATGCTAAGGTTAAATCTTCTTTCTTTACAGGCCCTTTACCACCTGGTCCTTGCTTAGCTCTCTGGCCTTGTCGCCCGTCTCCTTAGTTGCCCCATCTGTCCTAGCTTTACTGAACTGCTGTCCTTTCCCAGAGTGCACAGTACTCTGAGCCTTCTCTGATGCAGCATCGCTCCCCATATGCAGACTGTAGGTCACAGCTTAGATAACAGTTCATTCAGGAAGCCTTCCTGACTATCTTAGACTTCTGTGTTCCCTGTCTGAATACTTTCCCTACTGTACCTGCCTTATATAAATGGTTTTCCTATGATATTATTACTTGTTTAATTGTCTGTTTTGTCTATTAACTCTCAGTTTCCTGACCATAAGCATCAAGACTGTCTTATTGATGGTTTTTATCCGCAGCCTCCACCATGGGCCTGGCACATAATAGACACCCTTTGAATTTTTTGAGCCAATCAGCTACTTGGTTGATATAATTTTATACCCTGCTATGTTCCAGTAAAGATTTAAAGTTCCAGTAAAGATTTAAACATATGTATGCTACAATAACAGCAGAACAACAACATAAGAAAAGAAATTAAGGTAAAAGGAAAATACAGGTTGTGAGGTTAGTATACAAAATATACATTATAAGGTTAGTATATATGTTATCAGGTTAATATACAAAACACATGTTACAAGGTTCTATATTCCCATAAAATAAGGGTCCAAATGTTATCATTGACAAGGTCCATAAGATTAAAGTCCATAACACATGCTCAGAAAAAACATGATCATTTCTGAAGGATCTGAGAGAAAGATCTGCCGACGTTCCTCACAGGATGTGGTCCTGTAGCGACCAGCATCCTCACAGCACGTTTATGTTAAACGTCCCACATAGCCCCAGACTGCTCACCCACGTCGGCTAATGGCAGAATGAGAAAGCAGTTCAGTAAGAGCAGCCTCGGAAGAGGTGGAAACATTGGACTGTGTGTGGATTTGGAGTGTCTCAGCTCTAAAGGTGTGGAGAGACTGCATGGCCTTCAGACCATTCTCCACAGACGATGTGTCATTCTCTGAGATTTGGGTGAGAATTGGTTTGTGCCGAGTCTCATTACTCTTCACAAAGCATCTGTTGTGTAGGTACTTTGTATCACAGGCCAAGTGCAGGGCCAAGGGCTTTACTAGGAGGTGGAGCTGGGAGTGGGATTCTCTTAGGGAAGTTAAAGAGCGTACTGAGGTTTCACACAGAATTGAAGGCCACCTTACCTCCGAACAGAGAGGTCAGCCAGTGTGTCCCTCAGAAAACCACCGGGATCTAGATGTTTTGTCCTGCAGTGCTTAACAAAATGGTACCCTGCACATAGTCATGGACCACTGCCCAAAGCTCCTTCCCTGTCTGTGTGGCTTTTCTGGTCTCATTCCTTGCTTTGATTCCAGGTCCTCTCTTCATTCCAGCTATGTGGAATGTACTTTCTCATGCTGTTTCTTTTCCTAAATTGTTTCCAGTCATCTTGGTAGCTCCTGTTGGCCCTTTATGACAGTTCACCTGCCTTTTCCACTTAAAACAATCTCCTGACCTCTCCAGGTTACTGGGGTTCCCACTTCTTAACTCATCATGCTCTATACACTTGTCTTAGTCACTTCTTTCATATTCTTTTATAACCAACGTTTGTTTGTTTGTTTCTTTGGTCTGTCTCTTCCGGACTCTGAGCCCCTTTAAGGTAAATACCACGTCTTGTTTGCTTTTTTATCTGATGCATGAGTACAGCGTCTTGAATATTGTAGTAACCAGGATAGGTTTGCACAGATTTTTGTAGATGATGTATTTCCAGCATCTCACACACATACGCACCTTGATTAGTAATGCCTCCTATCACCTTCTTTCCAGACATCAGACACTTGTCATATATTCATTCATTTGGACTCCTTCATTGCAACAGAGGTTAGATTTATGACAGTGCTAGAGGGCCACATGTGGCAGGTGCACAGGTGATAAAAGAATGCTGTCTTAGACAATCTCCTCTTTTATTAACCACTGAAGGATAAAAGTAAGGCTGATTTTTTTTCAAGATTATACTATTAAAAGGGATATACAGAAGCCTATTATTTGTAACTTTAATGACTAGGGTCTTGGCATGTAAAAAGTCAGTACGGAATTGTGGTTCTTCAGTGTTTCTCTGGTTTATTGGTTTTTCTACTCAGTCATTTTCAGATTTTGAGATGGTACTGACCTCTCTGTACCTCAGTAGGAGCAAAATCTTGTCCTGGGTGTATCTACTATTTCTCTAATATCAGCCAGCTATAATAAATGCCTAATAGTGTGAAAGGTAGGCCTGAGTGATAATGAGTGCGTTTCTTATAGCACCATTTATAAAAAATTCTTCAAAATATACATTCTGCTTGGTTAAATGATTATTTTCACAGGTGAGTGAAAATAATATACATGTTGTATTTTGCTCATTCAAAAGCCTTCTCTGTGCATAAATATTGATGTTCTGTTACAATGTTTGTATTATTTTCTTAAGATTAACATGCTGAAAAAAGTGCTGATAACTGTGATGTTTACAAAATATGTTTATTTTAAAATCCCAGAATTGTGGAAGCTTTGTAAGTAAAATTTGTGGAACTGCCTTTGAGTGATGACTTTCTGCAGATTGTATACTGACTATAAAGAATATTGTTACATACATTAAAATGTTCCATCCATTTTTCCTCTGAGACAAAAGTGAGAGATGTGAAACAGCAGAGAATGCCAGCAGCTGTGCCATTGTGGTGTTAACTCACTGTGTGGCAGCTACGTGCTGAACCTTTATGTCCTTATAGTGTTGTTTGCAAGCAAAATACAAGAATTTCAATGCAGATTCAGCAATGTATGTAACAGTATTCTTTAGCTTCCTGTTCATATGAAAATCAAAATTTATTCTCACTGAAGTTAAGATATTGGCCTGAATCTAAACCTTGTGGTTCCTTGAATCCAGAAATTCATCTTAACAGGAACTGATGCTTGCTGTTTGGTTTTATATGGTATACAATTTCATTGTGGGTATAATATATTTCCTTTTTGGGTTTGTTCAAAAAAATCTTTACCTTGTTTCTCCTTTATTCTGAGCATATGTCCATTTCATTATTTATAAAAGTTGTGCCTTTTCTCTTTTAGCTTTATAGACTTTTTCTTCCTTATTCAAAAATCCTTTCTGTATTTTTTTCTATTTGCTAGAACCTTTGTTTTTGTTTTCAAATAAATTGATGTTTGTTTTGAGTATTACAAGGTATTGTTAAAGCAATACTGATCTTGCTAGTGTGTGTATCTGTGCATGTGTACCTGCAAAAATCAAGTTTATGTGTCTTTATTTTTTGAAAATAGATTCTGACAAAAAATTGGTCCCCTAAGAACATGAAATTAAATACAGAAATTGTTTATTTAATGTTGAAAATTCTCAACTACTTTCTAAATGAATCATTTTTCTCCATTTCATTCTGCATAATTATATATTATATATAATATTATATATATAATATTATATATACATATATAATATTATATATATTTTATAACACAGGCATCCTACACCTATCCAGTGGTCCAACCTTTTGATTTCCCTGGGCCACACATATAATACACTAACACTAACGATAGCTGAGGAGCTAAAAAATGGTTGCAAAAATATCTCACAATGTTTTAAGAATTTTTGTTAGGCCTCATTGAACTATCCTAGGCCACAGTTTGGACCTGCCTAATCTACCGAAACTCACTTTGTCATAGAATCTGGGCTGAGCAAATCAAGTCTCGGTATAGCTATCACGAGCTGGCTTCTCTGCACTGCATGAAGCATAGATGTTGCTTTCTGCTAATAGTTACGTAGAACAGAAAAGCATATATGTCCTCAATGGCTTTCATTCCTGGCACAGAAAGGTTTTGTATATATCATTCGACTACATGGAGCAAATTCCACATATGCTTCTACCTGGTAAGATTATTGACTTGGAGAATCTGTCAGAGCATGCATGTATACAAAGCATGCCTATTTTAGTGTGTTTATTTTGTAATCATTAGTAACTTAATGTAAATACTTTTCATTGTGGCTTAGTCATCTTTTCCATAGGGAAAGATAATTGTAAGAGAAATTAAAGTAATATAATCACCGACACATTTATTTCTTAATCTTTGTTTTGTAAAGTATAAAAAATTGTTTACTTAATGTTTTCATTCTGGGGATGAGTGGGTTAGGGAGGGGAGAAAGGGGAGGGGGTGGGAGAGGAGGGGGGGAAGCTAAATATAAGGTGATGGAAAGAGAAGTCACATTAGGTGGTGAACTTATTATATATCAAGTTGACAATGCACTGTAGAATTGTATGCCTGAAACCTATGTAATCCTTGCTAACAGATGTCACCCCAATAAGTCTAACAA